>DWEM01000035.1:0-30728 GCA_018245935.1 Agara belti belti
ATGTGGGGGTGTACTACACTCCTCTGCCTACCCCTTCGGGGAATACAGGCGTGATGTTACGTTTTTTTTACGTTTTCAAAGTTTAATCAATTACCACTGACAGCGTTTGCATACATCATTTATGGGTTAATATTGCATATATTTCTTTTATGTCATGTAAGGTTTAAGATGCCTGTATGAGATTTATTACGTACTATGGCAAAATATAAAAAACATATGCATACTCTTTCGGCATTAGAATGTATTATCACATGCATTTTTTTACTTCGTTATAAATTTAACGTTGTTAGGTTAATTGTTGAACGATGATTTTTAGTAAACACTTTGTTAAATTTAAAATAGTACGTAGATAACTTCTCTAGGGCCTGAAAAAAAGTAGCTACAAAAAGTTTAGAATTGTCTAATCTTTTTCAACATGCTTTTAAAATAAAACATGTTATTTTAATCACATCTTTATAACACTAGCAGTTTTCATATTAACGTAAACGCACTAACTTGTTCTACCTCAAAACAACACAAAAGAAATCGGGGTCCATTAAACGTGAGGGCGTAGGAGCAAAGCTGTATTATTTGTCAACGCTCAGAGGCTCACGACACACAATCTTAAAATCAATTTTCATTTATTCCCAGATTATCCGCACCAGTAACAGGCTACTGTGGTGAGTGCTGAAATTGCTAGATGTTCCCTGCCAACAGAAATTATAATTTTATTATAGTATCATGTACCTACATTATATTCAGTGTTAAACTTGGAGTAATTCAAACGGAACGTTAAAAGATTCCTTAAGGTCAGGCAACCCATTTTCAACTCCTTTGACGGTGCAAATGTCTCGGCGACAGTGAACTCTTACTATCTGGTCGGCTGTTAACTTGTACTAGTAACTAATAGTAACTTCATTTACAATGCGATATATTAACTAGAGTAATGTTATTGATAGTCCTCTTCGTGCAATCCTGTTATTAATGTATACTGAAAAAGTAATATTCTAATTGACAGGTAATACTACTACTACTTAAACTAATTAAACTAATACTACTTAAACTAATTTACACGAACATTTCCATTCCTACAGTCTAATTCGAGGTCGGTTGCAAACGTTCATGGCCTGCAGCGGCGACCTTTACTCGTTGGTTACACTTTCGACATAAACAATTTAAATACGATCGTCTTTTCTGGTACTTCGAAGTTCTATAGTAACGTATGGCTACTATGCAAGCGAATAGTCTCGGGCGGCGAGCCCAGCAAAATCTTTACAAATGTGCACCGTTATCGTGCCGCCCGATTGACCGGCAGTCGACCGCACATTTCTCAGCCTGAAAAATAACGGATTTATTTAATTTTATGGCAACGCCGCGTGCTGAATGGTCGATTGGGCTTCGGCGAAGGGATAACTTACTCGGTTTTGATTGTGTTTTGTACTTTATAAAACAAATACTAGCTTTTAATTTTGTAATACCAGTGGATCACATTAAGTGGTATGCTAATAATTTCTACGTAAAAGTTATAAATATCATTTATTTTAAGATATTCTCAACGACTAGGACTTTAAGTACATGAATAATAATAATAAATTGAATCAGGTAAAATGTTTCCTAAATAACGTTTTGTAGTAAATTAACTTCAAGTAGAAAATGAAATCGCTGCGGGAATTTTTATTTATTTATGCGTAACATTACCGTTAGTAGCTACGAGTATCATACTAATTTCTGAGTATAATGCCCCCATCTTTTTCATGTTTACCTTTCCCATGGCTGCACGGCACGTCGTTAGGGTAACTGATCTCATTAATTTAATCCCACTAGATAATTTACAGATTCGTTACGAAGATGTAACAGTCAAGTTCGATTAGCACGAACTACATATAATACGGTTAAAATCAGCTTTACGAAAAAATCTGCATAAAACTCTAACAATTTGTGCTAGGAATCCAAAACCATTAGTACAAATAAAGTTTAAGATTCACTTAATGTACATTTTCCAAATGTTCGATAGATTTATGATGGAATTGTTATGATGTAAAAACCTTATAATCGCTGGTAGAATATTATAATTGCTTAAGAGCCACAAGACTTCTTTGTAGAAACTACACAGAGCTATCTGTAATAGGCAAGAATATTGTTATATTAAAAATTGAATGTGAACACTTTCTAAATATATTGTTTTTCCATTATTTTGTAGCAATTGTTTCGTTTTTGTAGCAATTGTTCAAAATCTAATAACTATGCAAATTGAAGGAAAGAATATTTTTTTCAACCGACCTAATTAGGCGTAGCTCTTCGAACGATCACGATCGGATTGCTTTACTATTGTTGTTATGGAAAGGCAAGGTCAGAAAAAACTATTGTAGCGTAAAATTGTTAAATCAGATTTCGAAAGGGTGGAAAAACTTACGATTAAATGAGAATTCAAATTTTTTACGACAATTGTTAGTTAACCCGGTAAGTAGGTTAGCTATTTTTAGGTCGCACATTTTGAAAATTCAAATTGAATAATTGTTCAATGAGTATTGTTCGGTAAAAAGTAATTTAATAATCTTAGAAACACAATACTGTTTTCTTATTCTGATTGAGTAAGTAAGCACCGTTACATGTCGTACAGGCATGTTATTAGGAAGATAAAATGGTATTTGTTTTTATTACCTACTTCGAATAGATCACTTATAGAAAATGTTACCGTGGTTTTAAGTTCAACTATTGAGCTAAATAAGTGAAGGATAAGTAAGAATGGAATGATTTATATCGTAGGTACATGTAGTTAATGTAAAACAAGGGATTCATCAACAAAAATATGTTTGATTTAAATTGGAATTGAGGAATTTTCCTATGTACGTAGATTCAGTATGTGGATATGTATGCATACATATTACGTTTGCTACACCGAGACAATTAAAAAAATAAAAGTGGTAGGTACCTAATACTAAAGGCATCTGTAATGGAAATAGAACTTATTAATAAATCTTACCATATTAGTGCCAATCAAAAGGTAGTTAGGCAGGCATGCAATATGCACAATTAAACTAGATCGAAAGATGATCTCACGTACAACTCTCAACAAATGTAACAATAGCCATGGAACTGTTACTTATTCTTGTCGATTTTATCAGTAGCCAGTGACAACTCAGTTCACGGCTATTACTTTGCAGGGTGTCACGACGTGAAGACTGTTTTTTTAATGTATGTCAAAATTAGAATTAACTTTATATTTCACTGTCACAGTTTCAAATGATTTTATTGATACCCATTTGTTATAATTAATTTGCTACGACCCTATTTTTTAATTGCGTCTCAGTTTTTGATGCTATTAATAAAGCATGACATGCAATTTAAGTTAAGCTTTACGCAACGTTTGTGTTAAATTTTGCAGCATAATTTACGAGAAATTATTTCGAGTCTAATTTTCAAATTGCTAAGTTCTTTAAGATAATTAAGGCGGCGAATTAAAATCAGCTTAATTCAGCGTCGGAGGCGTGTTGCTTAAACAAGTTGAGTAAACAAAATTCAAATAGGTAGCGCGAACTTGTCAGCTGGAATCGTTTTACATGCCATCATTTTCGTATTACGGGATTGGTCTCAAAATCAGATGTAACTTCACTTTTTCGTATGTCTGTAATTATTTCAATTTAAGTAAGTATAAACAGAATGTTACCAATGTGTTGGTTATAATTATCATAGTTTACAAATCTTAAAATTCTGCAAAATTACGCTTAAAGTTCCAACTATCAAATCGGACTTGACTAGTTCAGTTGCCAGCCCTGGCCCGGTTTAGCTGCGAAGGTTAGTACGGCTAGCAACAAACTTCCATTCAAATGTTTATTTTGATCATATCATAAAAGCCGATAAAACCACAAAATGATATATTTATTAAAAGATAAAAAGATTTGACTATTTGCAGTTGTGTGTGGAAATAAGAACCTACATAACACTAACAAACATTTTATAATAATACATACTCGTATACATATATAAACGTATGTATTTTCCTTCTTATAAATTCCTGTGTTCCTTGTTCGTATTATAAATTATTTATTATTTAAAATGTAGTGTATACGAAATAAAGGTAAATTTTATCAAGGTGTTACGTTATCGAGTCTAAATACGTAAAATCTGACAGTTGCGGAGCGTCACGTGACGATTCAGTTCGCGTGATTCTTAAACTGTTTCATTATTTGATAAAACGCCCGTAAACTGATGAAAGGCGCTTCCGTCATATTACGCTCATAACGTTTCTTGTTTGAAATATATTTAAGCATTACATTTTAGGTTTACAAATAAACCCTGTAACAAAGTGAAGCTAGCCATAAAAAAGGTGCAGGGTCAATCAGGGTAATTATTAAACTATTACCAAGGATTTACTAAGGCCAATTAGCAGCTCATCGCTGCAGCAAACTTTTGTGAACACATTGGGTAATTGTCCATGTGCATATTTGTATCTATTACTATTACATTCAACATACTCCAGAATAAAGAGCACTAATAATTACAAATACAAATATTCTTTATTGTACTCTACACAAATGTAAAATCAATATTGGAATGTGTTATAATATTTGTCATGTTATGTTATGTGAAGTTTAAACTGACATTATTTCTTATCAAATTAAAATATTAAACTCTGTAAATTTTCGATTCATGTATGTTAAGCAATTGCAATAATTAAATCCGAAGCCAACGTTACTCCCTGTTTAGAGCTAATAAACATGCCGGTCATGAAATCCTCGGTGTAGGGTTCACTCGGGTATCAATTATTCCCGCACCGGTACATTCCTGCTATCGTGCGGTGCACGGGTTACATTGTGGCAGGAAGGGTAACAGAAGTATTGCAATTATCGGTGGAACGCCGATCGTTTAATTAGATTCTAAACTCCTATGCGTGTAAACGTTTTCTAACTATTAATCTTCAGAAATTAACAATAAATAAAGAGACACCAATATAATTAAACTTTGCGTATAGCATTGAACCATACCATGAACATAATTAGGACACATAGTAATGTAAGTTGATACATATTATAAACACTTACTAATTTTATCTCACTCATCGCAACATTTAAATACATAACACTATAGTCTATAATATTATGAGAAAGGGAGAATAGGTCTAGCTAAGTGGTAAATTTTAAGAAAATAAAGAGTTACGTAAAAAAAATCCGTCGTCTATAAAAAAAAGTATTATATTCACGTTTAATTCAATATCCCAGCGACAGGGGCGCATGGAGACTAATACTGAGCGTATGAACCGCGGGCGCTACCATCATCAGTTTACAACACAATGGTTGCCAACAATAGCCGTAATGGTTCACAATGGTGGTCGTTTACCCCTCAACAACTGGCTCAATGGTCAGATCGATCCCTCGCCCGAAAAACTCAAGGAAACAACCGATAAGAGTGATTAATTGGTTTAAGTAAAATTCAATGAAAGCGTCGGAAACGCTGAGCCTTTTTTTTAGAATTCGGTTAAGCCGCCGTGATTCCTTAAGAGTGTTAACTATATTTGCTAAAGTATTTCGTAATATAATTCAACATCACATTATTGAATTAACTGTACATTTTCATAGAATCAGTGGTTTGTTAAGTATTATTTCTAGGTATTTTTAAACATTCATTCATAGCTTTTTGTATGCTATAGGTCAGAATATGATTTACCGAGAGCTTGTTAAAAAAAACGATCCTATAAACTTTCCCAACCCTATGGTAGCTAATGGTAATTTTCACATTTCTAACTTAAAATACAAAAACAAACAAACAGTTTCACACAGACTTGTTCTGCGGCTACATTACCAAAGGGAAGGTGGAACCGTGGAATAAAGTAGATAGCGCAGTAATAATATTTTTTCTGCTCTAATACTTATGTTAAAGAATTATCATTTCGATGGGTTTATCGGCATAGAAGTGTAAACACGAATGGAATCACTGCAGATTTAATGCATAGACGACTATAACTAAACGACTGCACACCATAAATAGCTACATAGTTGATAATAAATAATTACAATCAGTTGATACTAAACGAAATAACTCCGTACAAATAAATACTTGTAAACCTAGGCAACTAAACAAGTGTCGTAAATTTTTAAAATAATCAATAAAATATTGTTATCTATACGAGTTTACTGTACTAAATGCCTTTACAATAACATTATCATTATTAATTATTACCGATGTCTTAAGCTCATACATTAATAACTGTTTGTGTTTTATTGTTAGTAAAAGCTTTACATACCCTTTCCAAGGCGGCTATTTCAAACGAGTAGCGACAAAATGGCGCTGAAAACTCGTGATTTGTGAGCGATCATGTTTCGAGTTACACGGCAATAAATTAAGGGAGTATGGAGAATAATTCCGTCAATGTAACCCGTGCGTGTTTAGTGCAGTTCCGTTGATTTATCGATGCACCCCACGATAGAAAATGTATGCGTGTTTTACAGACACGTATGACGTTAACAAGGTTAGATTGACATATATGTACATAGGTGTGCTTCACTTCTAATGGATTAATGAGGCATGCTACACAGGACCACGCACTGAGCAGATAGTTGTCGTATTTCAATATTGTTGTAGGTGGTTTATTCATTATACCGCTGAGATTTATTTTTAATTGCACTTACAAGGTTTAGTTACATTAAATACTATTCTTAAAGCGTAATTCATATATCACACTAGTGTGTGCATTGGCTTTAAATTACAACGCAGTTAAGTAAACATAACTAAATAGTTCGTAATCGAAATTTTCTAATAACGAATTTACCTGTTTTTCCTATTCATTTAAGGTGGATTTGAGTCTCAGGTGATATTATACGAGTATACGTGTAACTTAACAATTTTATGTAACAATAAATTCATGTTACATATCGTTATATTTCTTTATTGAACGAATATAATTAAGTACTGAACAAAGGAGTTGGTGAACATTAAGTCTCCTGTATGAACATTTTTATAGTTTTCTAATTATTATTATTATCTGTAAAATATAAGACCACTAAGTCTATTTTAAAGTTTATTACGTGTGAATCATGAAGTACAGCATATTTATTATTTAAATGATGGCCATACAATCCTAGAAGTCTTATACGTATTGAAATATTAATTGACATCTATTATGATCGGAACAATAAATCATTTTTATGGGGTGCCTTTAATTGTTGCAGCCAGAAGTGGTTACGTAATAAAATATCCATAACAAGGCAGTATTTTAAAAGACATAATCTACGGCACTATGTTTTTTTCATCGTGATAAAAATTTACAATTGCTCTTCAAAATGTATGTAAAAAATACCCAATATTTAATAAGTTATCATGCTTTCATTTTTAATTACGGCTTTCTTGATTATATACACTTATTCTTGATCAAAAATTAAAATATTGTTCAATATTAAGGATAGGTACTAAAGAAATTTTGATTAAACCTTCAATAATTAAATCATGCTCATCATTAGTTACTTATACTTAACAGTACTAGGTATGTATCTCTTATTTGCATGCATTTTATAAGAACTGTATTTTATAAGAACTGTTACAAGATAATAAGCACAATATGTTTTGATCTTTTATTTTCTGATGACAATTACGAGTCGATCAAATGGTCAAGTCACGACTTTCATAAAATGAACGTGACCGTAAAATTGTGAATATTATCGGTTTGTGTGCTTATCGCTACTAGGGATATTTGTGAGTATGTCTGTTTATTTAAAAGGATATTATGCAGTGACTTACATGTCGCCAAGCATAGTAAATGGCTTCCCTTTAAAATATATTTCGAAATTACGTACTTAGATAAATACGGGTAATGGTATGTTTTACAGGGTTCGAGCCCTTACTCTACATATGTACTTGGACTTGCAGATATTTACACAATAAAAATACCATACATTTAAAATGTGTAAAGAATGAGCGGGAAACCTTTTAAGTGCCCCTTCTGTGTACTGATTTTCCGTAAAGCTGCTAGGTTACAGGCGGTTTTCGCAATATAATGATATATCTGAAAAGAGTATACGTTAAAACATTATGCTGAGTATTATTAATACACCAGCGATCAATAACATCCAAAGGATAATGCGCGTCAAATAGTTAAAAAGCAATCGTCCCCTTATAACTTGATTCACTATCATTCTTATTTAGGCCTAAATGCAGTGCTATACAATCTGCCCACTTACAGCGTTAAACGTTGAATCAGGCACGGAACGTCCTAAGCGGCAAGCTTGAGTTGTAGCGAAAAGCTGCGCAATTGCGGAGCTTTTGTATAGGAAAAGGAAGGGCATCACTCCCCGCCTAGAGCAGCGTGTCTGCCTCCCGCTCATTCGCTTCCCAGCGGTGGTAGCGATCGTACGTTTTTGTACTTGCTGCGCGTCGCTCTGTAAATACGATCGCGAAAAACTTTTCTGTGCCGTGACGAATGGTTTCCGGGCGCACATGAAATATGAACACGATTGCGTTGTGCAGTGATTTTTTCTAACCGTGCAAAGAGACTGATTAGCTCCAGCAGTGTTCTGAAGAGGCTAATTACGAGCTAGGCTAATTGGCGGGGCCGGCGTTTCATGAAGGTGAGCCGACTTTTATTTCCGTTCGGCAATCCCTCTAATTGCGTCAATTAGTGTAATGCGGCGACAGCTTTGAAGAGTCCGCTTAATGATCTCCACAAGTAGTAGTAGTCTGAAAACCATAAAAAATAACCGGGTGAACCGGGAAAATTCCCGTTATTACAAAATAATTCGATGCCTTGCTGTTATATGACTTATTTGTATAATAATGCCGATAAATAAAAATAATTTTAATTTTATTACATTCTGCCAATTCTATTCTACTCGTAATTTGATTTTTACTACCGACCTAAATATGTAAGTAATAAATCAACTATTACTTTCTTTTATTATCACACAAATACCATACAATAATACATGCAGGATAAGTCAATATATGTATTATAACTTAATAAGACAGAAAAATATATCTAATAAGTAAAGGAATGCAAATTTTTAACTAACCGGTACAAATGTTGTTTTTATCAGTTATAAAAATGCATTTTTCATGGAAGTGATGGCCATAATTTTGTTCGTGTCGACTTTATTGTTTTTATCTACATGTTTTTTAACTTTTAAATCTTGTCAAATTTTTACTCGGCGATTGCTTCCTTTAGCAAAATAAAAATAGATAAGTAGCGTTTCTTTTTATACGATATAATATATGTATGTTTTTTATCAATACAGTCTTTTATCTATGGATACTTTAAATTTATCTAATATAATGATACAAGGACCTAACGTTATTTTTTAATAGTTATAATTTGGATTTTAACTATCTGTGAAAATCGTGTTCGTCTTTTTGTATTAACAATTTAATTTTGTATTGACGATTTAATTGCTCTCAATATAAAGCATAAATATTTTTTAATATAATTATAATTCTAAAATGGCCGCATTTATTTGAGGTCAACGTGGCAATAATAATGAGGTATGTAACTTATAAAGAAATCATATTACTTTTTTATCATTGCACTCGGTCATTATAAATTAAAAACAATGTTTGGAAAGTTCGATTGAAAATCCTTACCTCAATTATTCTTCGGTAAAAATGTGACATATTGACAAATATCGGATTTAAAAAAATCTGTTAATGTTTCCGGTTTGTTATTTGCCTTCTTGGTTAATATGTCATAATATGTATTTTTATTAGTATCCCTGTTTATTCTATATGTCAGACAGAGACGACCGAACGTTCATAATGATTGTGATCAAAATGTGTGAAATTTGGTTACAGATACGTCAATTAGATTATTATTAAACAAACGTATAAGTCGAGATAATAGAGTTATATTTGTTTTTGCAAATTTATGTAACAATAATATTACGTAATTGACATAGTTGAGTCTATCCTTGAACTCCATTTATCATGTTTATATATTTTTAGAAAAATATTATTAATCTAATTAGTACCATCAAAATAATTTGTTGATGTAGATATTTTACATTTTCTTCTATTCATTTACTTCTTATTTTTGAGTTTTGCTTGTAATTTCATTCGCGTACCCTGCAGCAGTAATGAATATGTATCTAATAATAAATGGTGGATAGTATTTTTTTAATTTATCGTTTATTTCTTGCGGTGAAACGTACCAAAACAATATGTAATAATTATAAAATTCTACTATCTAGTGTATTTAGATAAAGGTGGATATAATGTCATTCCATACTCATTCATCTATTTATACGCCAAGTTTCCGGTGGTCTTTTCCATCCCGTTTCGTGAATTATGTATAACACATGACATTAGACATATTAGGACAATGGACATGAAACCGAAGTTGTTACAGAATATGAACGTAAAAATAGGAAATAAAACATGGTTCTTTTTAAACTATTAGATTCCGAATACACAAGGATTTTACTCATCCTTTTAACTTCTAATAAGTAAAAAGAAAAATGAAAGATGTCTATTAGATAATAATAGCTTAACAAAAAGGAAAAAAAGCAGTAATCTGATCCAGACATAGACTTTAAAAATATAAGTTGAGCTTTCGTGCAACGGGCGACATGGTTGTCCCAAAAGCCAATTAGAATCCCGTATCCGGCTTGTTTATTCTCTAATTAGCAAGTGGCTCATTAGAGCTACATCACTAGACCAGAGTGCAGAGTGTAGCAATGCTTCATTCGTTTTAATTATAAACACCGCTTCTTGTGTTCTTATAATTACCGAGCACAATTAAGGGACAGCGTTTTATTGCTTATATCGTGCATAAAGGATTATTTTTAAACTATATTTGTTTCATTTTCTGCTATATGGAGACTAGAATTTTGTACAATACAGATAACAACTTAATATAGCTCAAATAATATCTGTATCTTTTTCGGTTGTTATTAACTTCAGAAAATTTCTTGTATTTGATGTGTATGTGCTTACATTATACTTTTAGCAGTATTTCATTACTAATGTTATCTAACGCTAATCATGGTTGCAAATTATCTATTCTGAACGTTTTTAAAATACCTTAATAGGTTCCATTTCAAATAGACTTATTACTTATTTCTAACTCTAGCGTCTTCGATTTATGCATACTTTCTTACTAATATTATAAATGCGAAAGTAACTCGGTCTGTCTGTTACGCTTCCACTGCTTCACCCCTTGACTTATTGTAATGAAATTTGTTACGGCGATAGTTTGACGCCTGGAGATGATCGTAGCCTACTTTTTTCCTAAAAAGTGTATGTATTGTAGAAAAAATTCAATATTTTTTAATAAACTCGACCAGACATCGAGTTTTGGGGGTTTACATGACTTACTTAATTTACTAGATAATGATAGTTTCTGAAAAAAGTTCGCAATGACTTATGGTCGAGACACAGTAACTATTTTAACCTTTAAATGATTAATAAAAATATTGAGTTATTTAAGGATCTATTTTCTACAAATGAATAATAATCTATATCCAAATAAATACGTTTGTCACTTTTGGCTATTAATCTAGATTAAAACTGTAACTTACACTATATCATTTTTTAAAGGATTACTCTAATATCATAAATTCAAAATTTTGCGCATTCAAAAAATCAGTCTCAGCAAAATGAAATATATGTATACCGATAAAAACTAAAAAATAAAGGGAATATTCTGTACAGTACAGACTTGAATAGATCAATTTATTCAAACGGACAGCTAAGGATAAGTAACGTGTGCAAGACAAGGTCATTTACCTGAGTCGGCCCAAAGCTCTATTCAAACGCAAAACCGTGTCGTACAATGCAAACGAAAAATGGGCATCCTGCAACCATTAGCTTTCTCAAGGCAAACTAAAACTGAAAAGATTATAAATAACACAATACTTACCAACTGGGATGAAATTTGTAACTGGGAATTGGAAATGTTCTACGTACCTACATGCGAAAACAAACCCGGGCAGCGTTCCTTGTAATAAAATAACAAAAATTCTATAGTCCGAAAAGAGCGGGGATATATGTAATTACAGAACGTTATATGGGATGTCATAAAAGTTCATTCCGCTATTTTAACGTTGCGAATACATATGTATATATGTAACTGTACCTAACTATTATAGTCGTATTCAGAGTGACACATTCTGAGTATCAAAACAAATTTACTTTTTGTTATCGTGAGACTCTTAATGACGGCGCACCTTACTGTGAAGAACTGTAACAAAATAAAAATAGAGACGACTACTCGTATATAAAAATCTTCGAGTAAATCATGCAAATATGTAATCATGCAAGGCGATGCGTATTGTAGAGATCAGAAGAACAGAAAGCAGATCATTTAGTTTAGTTTCTAGTAATTATCTTCTACGGTAGATATATTTTTTACTTACTTTACTTAGTCTTTATTTTAGAACTTTAATTGGCAAGAAAGTCTTTTACATTGTCGTGCCTTATTAGACTCGCTCAAAAAGCTTGCGATAAATGAAACCTTCGTATTCGTAAAATTAAATATCTACGTGTCTAAGTATCTACGTAAATACTTCTAAATTGATATTTGATTTATTTAAATGAAATGTTTAACAATGTTGTTTTTAAAGATATTTAGTGAAATAAAAAAGTTTGAAAAATATAATTACGATTTTGTTTCGTTTTTATGTTGTGCGAAACTTCGCACGGGTCAGCTAGTCTTTTCAAGTATCTAAACCATTGTACTGCTTGTGTAAAGGCAAGTTAACATTATGTTTTATTATTCGCTTCTAAACATAAACTATACTTTGAAGAGTAAACATTTGTTTTTTTGTAAAATATACAATTATTTAAATATTGTTTCCTTAATTTAATTATTAAATAATTAACATACAAATACTTTTATTGTAGCTGAAGTTCGCACTACATGATTATGCACTACCATCATTAGTATACAGCGTCCACTGAACAAAATAACCAATAATAATTAATTTGACTAATTAATAAACTTGCTTTAATTAACGGCCTGTTAGTATATATTAATCAGTGCACACCGCTTCGTCCGTGATGGCTGCTCTCTAATGATAGTTATAATGTATTTTACTTCAATACGAGTTAAACAATAATGCACATTAAGGTGCATCTACACTATTATGATAGTTATAATGTATTTTACTTCAATACGAGTTAAACAATAATGCACATTAAGGTGCATCTACACTATTATAAATAGAAATCATTGCGTAATAATATTGTTTCAATTCATCGTATTTTGATAATTTCATCCCTGTAATGTATATGAAGTTAAAGATGCATGGGTACTTTGGTCATCTTTGATGACAGGAGGATGAATATATTCCGACAGCGTTTTATTTTATAAAATATTCACAAGAAGACTAATTGGATATTTGTACTGCACAGTAAAATTCGTTGCCGCGACCGAACTAATGGTTATTGTCTCACTTTTGTAATATTTAAATAATAAATTCGATGCAATATCAAATTATAAAACTTAGTTAATGAACTATGTATATGTCATATTATACAGTACAAAAAAGAAGAGAATCTAACAGGTCCTTCAAAAAACGGAAGAGGATTCGGGAATCATTTATTTTAAAGCAGCAAAGCCAGTCAGCAACAGCCAGCTGGCAATAAAATATCTATATAGGCATTTTAGTGTTCACTTCAATACCCTTTCATTTAAAAAAATCATAGGTATTAGCGACATGCAAAACGCCTGTCCTATAGGTAAACATTTACCTACTCAAGAAGAAGGTTAAACTAAAAAACACTAAGATAAAATATCGTTTGCTATAAGATAAAAGAAAATCTTAAAAGGAAATCTGTACACCTTACATTCCTCTGAGGCGTGTCGAGTTTGCTAACTTCCACTTGGTTAGCGTGACAGACTTACATTGTGAGTAGAGACACGTATCAAACAGTGGAGTGACCAAAGAATTAATGAAAACAATATTGATTTCGACAATTTCATACATGGCTTTGGAATTCCCAAATAAATCACTGGTTATGTTAACCGGTCAGCTGATAAACATTTTACATACATAGGATGTAATACTTACATAAATATTTTAATTAAGTTCGGACAAACAAATGTGCTCATCACACAAATGTTTGTCCTGGCTGGGAATCGAACCCACGTCATCTGGTGTTGCAGTCAGGGTCTCTAATCGCTTGACCACATAGCCAGTCATAATAATGAGCCAAAGTAACCCATTATTACGTGTGTGTGTGCTTACTCGTATAATATGTACGTAAATGTTTGAAATGGTGAGTACTCGTTGATCTCGGCGAGGATTCTAATACGAATCAATTTTGAATAATTGCATTTTAATGCATGTGTCCATACGGACTTCTTATTATGAACTTTGTTATGGTTATGTTTGCTCATTTAGTTCAGTATCGTTGAGAATATTATAAGCGTGCTATTTATGTTACCATCGTAATTTACATGAAACTCTATCGGAAAAGGTCGATAGTCAGTAATTAGGTTGCAGGGAACCTTGTTTTTCAGCAGCGACGGTGACGCTTCCTCGTATTTCTCATTTAATTACCGGCAGCTACCGCTCTCTAGTGCATCTACATAAGTATTTTTCTATAACGACAAAGTCTAAACTTTATTTTTTAAATTCAAGTTAACCATGAATTATTTTATTTATTATGTTATATCTTCGATCACCGAATTTGCATATTTTATAGATTACTAAGTTGCAATGTCACTAGTTTATATTTTTTCACCATTTTAATTGATTGGGAATAGCAT
The DNA here is from genome assembly GCA_018245935.1 of Agara belti belti. Lineage (NCBI taxonomy): Eukaryota > Metazoa > Arthropoda > Insecta > Lepidoptera > Hesperiidae > Agara > Agara belti. The sequence continues at coordinate 14,669 of DWEM01000035.1, forward strand.
GAGTAATCCAATATTAACAGTTGCCTTCAGAAATTGAAAACCGCGAAGCGTTTATGGTATAAGTTATTTACACATCAATAATATTAAAATACCTACATTTAAATTCCTAGGAATTCTGTCACGCGACTTCCGAAGTATTGGTAAACAAATTTTATTATATGTTTACAGAGAACACGAGCTGCCCTATCTATTGCTCGTCTGCTTAATTAGCGGAGAAAATATAATGAAACGATAGCATTAATTAAGGATGCAATGTAATATAATATGTATTGTTTCCGTGGGCAATTCTAGTAGAAGTTGATACCGTCTTAATTGCTGCTGATAATTTTCATAGTTCACACTATGTACGTTAATGTACATAATTAGAAAGTCTTGCCCTCCACTCGTTACGTACTGTGATGTATAGCAGTGATAACCCCGAGTGGCGTGACTGATGACGCGCGCTGTACGTCCAGACAACAGCAATGACGACCGTTTTACCAATAAATAAAGATATAGTAATACTTGAGTTGACCACGACGTAGACCATCACCTACGACGCCTACGCAGTACAATTTGGACCTTTCTTTGTGGGTAATTATGGTGAAGTTCCCCATAAAGCGTTGTTATCCCAAACTTACATGAATTATGCACTTGAGACATGAGAGTTGCAGTAAGTAAGCAATTTTATAGTTTTGCAAATTCTAATCGGAATTTTTGCAAATTTTATACAAAAATAAAGATAAATATAAGTAGATTACAAAACATTGTCTTACATGGTTAACTTTGTTTACGCACTGTTATCTTGCATGTCAATGAAGTATAAAACTATTAAATGATAACACAATTGTGGATGTGGAGGTGGACCGATATTTTCGATCAATTTCAACAACTCCCTAATTGGTCTTACGTTCGCGGCTTCAATGCAAATACTCTGTTATTAGGCAGGTTAATTAAAGAGTTATCGGTCGTAATTAACCCGTTTCGGTACAGTACGTGTGCCCATGGCTCGTACAAACACCACTAATTAAGAAATTCCTCCTTCATTAGCTCAATTAGATTTATTCACGTCAGAAACTATATACTCATTCATTAAAATAACGTTATTCCACAACTTTGTAATTATGTATTTCTAAAACTATAAATATTTATACTGAATTTGATTTTTTGTAGAATTCTAGATTTTGGCTGCAAACATTAGGACTTTATTGCAAATAACAGGTTTGTTTACAAATATACACGTGTGGGTAATTAGACGTAACACTTATGTATGGTAACCAACAAATGAAATTTTGAAAAATAACACAATTTGAAAAGAAAAAAGAAAATACATCGCTGAAGGCGGCATATGCAACAATTGTTCTTGACTGCATATTAATAATATTCTTATTGTAAGGCCATGAACAAATCTAAAAATATCATACGTTGCTTCTTTTGTAATTGCAAAGTTTAAGTTTTTACATAAGATATGATCCCAAAAAAACAAAAGCACAAATTTGTTGTGAAAAGCTTGCAAGATAAGTTACGGCTTTGCTAATAAAAGAAGTGTGATCTAATTGGAAATAGTAGGATCTAATTGGATACCAAGACTTTTCAAATTTCTTAAATCATAGCTCTGTCATACACAATGGGATAAAGTAATCTACGGCACGGTCAGTTGGTATGTTGATTAAATATGTTTATATTTACTCTTTGTGAAATATAGTATTATTTTTGTATATATAATTTTTGTATCCAAAATTTTTCCTTGGTTTAATAAGGCCAGCGGGATTTGAATGAAATCGGTTCAAAAAAGCATTTGCGTTTTTATAGTAAGTGACTTTTGCGATGCCGCATTTTAATAAAGTTTATATAAATGTAATAACATACTTGAAAGTAATATTTTCTTACGATTTCGACGTTTATCGTTATTCGGCATATTTAAAAACACTTATTTTTGTGTCTTGATTACATGATTCGATTTCAACCACCCACTCCTGGATCTGGGGTTGTCATTTTGGTACGCACTTTACACTCCAAATTATGTGCGTTTTAAGGTGGAATATCGCTTGTTATTACCGTGCAGTCTATAAGCCCGAACTTGGTCAGTGTGGCAAACATGGCCTCAACCTTTCTCAGTCTCAAAGGAAATTCGTGTAAAAGAATAGTACGATAATAAAAATGATTAACGATAGGTCAAAGATAATAAATTCTTTTTCCATATCAACAATAAATCTTGGATAAAACAAACGTAGAAAGTGTCTTGATAGCATTTGATGACATCATATGTGCATATTATCGGGTTAAAAGCACATCAAAGTTCTTTAAAGGGGCCTTAAAATACTACATATATATAATTTAGGACAAGACTAAGTTTGTTGCCTGTATTTTTAAATAAATTTAATTGAATATGTCTCCAATTATTTGTTACCTTTAATGGTTAATACACTACACAATTACCATGTAGCTAATTGAATTTCTATTTGCGTAGTTTTAATCACTATAACGTCAATTATTTATTTACAAGTATAAAATTAATTGACACATGATAATTAATCCTATCAGCATCGGAACATTAAATCAATCGGTAGACCCGTTAATGTGTGTTTAAATTTAGTTATAAAAATGTTAATAATACTCATTATGCATGTTGGTAAGCATAGAAATATTGATTGGCTGAAAGCAAAAAAACATTTTGTCAATTTTTTGTAGGGCCCATTTATCATATTCTTATCTCGTTGTTACTAAATGTAAAAGGTCTTTCGTCACTTGCATACTTATACAAGTTCCAACAAAGGAGATAATAAATAAAACTGTCTGTAAAAAGTATCGAACTACTTAGTGTCAACTTGAAGAGGTTTCAATAAAAACGTTCCTGTTATCTTACGACCAATCGTCGTAGCGGACTAATAGTCTTTGTCGGTGAATAAAGGTATTATGTTTAAAGATAATACCCAGACTTATTATTTATTATTATATTATTTATAGGGTATATTTATTATTTATCTTAAAAGAGAGAATGTACTAATGCTAAATATTGCTCTTACTTTGATTTAATAAAATTTTATTACATTATATTGATTAAGCTCAGGAGGGAAAAACAGAAAAGAATGCGAAAAAAAAGTATAAATATACCTATGGTATTCTGTTAAAGTTTTCCAGATGAAATTTACAAAAACTGACTGGCCATATTACTTGCTCATAACTGTTGTAATTTATTCGCAGAGGTACTCGGGTGGGAGGGAATCGATGTGATGACAAAAATAAGGTCGCCCATTTATTGGCAATTTTGATTTGAGTGCTTTTAAAGTACAGTCAAAAGTTTGAAACGGTGCCTTCGTTCGGCCGATTTTATGCAAATTTGGCAACTTAACATTAAGTAGGGAACAAACTGTGTCCGCGCTTTATTGCTTGGGCCTTTGGCGTCGTGAGCTTTTTTGTACTCAGTACTCAAATTCCGACTATGTATATGTAAATTATTTTATATCGGTTATATTATTAATTATCTAGAAGAAATGGTCAATTTCTTTATACTCATTGTGTTTTACTACCCATGTCGTCGCAATTAAACTATAATCTAAGATGGTTTTACTTAATCATGGTATGAGCATCATATTAAAGTTTAAAATACCTTTAGTCCATTAATGTCTCGAGTGCATCGCATTTGGTGCAACATTAGGCCATTACATTTGCGTCGTTTATTCTATTCTCGTATTTTGTAAGCATTTTCAATTGGTAGAGCCGTATGGATATTAGCCGGTTAGCAATGAATAACTGAACGAGGTTAATACCCTCTTCATAGAAAGCGCTCATTTCCTCCTGATGGCGCGTACTTCATTCGTGGAGTAGCAAACATCGGGTCGTAATGAACTAGCAAGCACTGCGTCCACCGCCACGGCAATTTGAACGTTCAGTGGGCCGGCGCGTACCAACAGGCCTAGAAATTAGTACCGCTCTATACCCACTGTTCACGTTGTTTGTACTGACCATTTTAAAGTATTTGCCAACTATGCGTTTCATTATCGGCAAGGTACAGATCACAGTATATGAAAGTTAAAACGAATTTTTCCTAAGTATGATAAAATTGTTTTGTAGATATTATGTATATACATAATGTAGGTATTGTAATGAAAGAGATTTTTGTTCAAATAATTTTATGATATTAATATGAACACCGTAGTTTAATCTACTTTACATAAGACATAATTTGAAAGTAAAAGTTTTCTAAGCATAATACATTTCATATTCATCAGAATTGTCACAGAACGTAATATTTTTCGGAAAGTATTTTGTCTGTCATAATTACGTAAACAACAAATCGGTCACTTTATTAGTACTTTTGAAAATACTTTTTGTTATTAAGAAATAATCTTAGAAGATAAACATAATACGTTGTTGCGAACTTTTAATGGAAATTATTTAAAAGGAACTCTCTTACCAAACATTTTTGAACGTAAGGAAAGTTCTAGTTCGTTGTTTTTTTTTTACTAAATCCTTATTCATTGTTGTAGATCATAAAATGTGTACAACATATTGATGAGGAATGATGATTCTTTATCAACTTTCTTTATTAAAATAACGTCCGAGATCATAGCGTGTAGTATTAAATCGAGACACAGGATAAAGAAATGTGCTCACCACACAATTTTTTGTCATGGTTGGAAATCGAAGCCTCGACCTCCTATATAGCAGTCAGGGTCTCTAACCACTGGACCAAAGGGGTACTCAATATACTGCTTTTATACGATATCATGATTGTTGCTGTTAATCTATGTATATTTCACAGGTGCTTCACTTTCATTCATGCATACTCACATTAAAAAATAAAACGAAAACTGAAAATATTCGTGAAACGTGTATCTTACACTCGTATATACATATAACAGCTATGTTATCCAAAAAGTCATTTGACGTTTTGGTATTTAATCAATTTGCTATTACACCCGGCCGGCCAATAATTGAGTTGTCCGCGCATACATGGGGCCGACTGCGATACGAAAATTGAAAGGTTAATTTGTGTGACGTGTTTCAAAGCGGGTGGTTAAGTTTCAAACCGGACGGGTAATCATTGGTGGAGTCAACAGCGAAAGCGAGTCGGGTCGGTTGTCAATTTAGCAGAATTAATAACAGCACAAATCCGACCTCGTGCTGACCACGTGAATTCACTTGACCAAGGCAGGTATCAAATTCACTCATGCATTTTGTGTAAACAAGTAACATACATATAACATAATCGTTTGTATCATGGAGTAACTTCACGCATAACACAAGTAGCAAATGTTATTAAGGAAAGTAAATGTCAATTTTACTTCATTTAAAGCGCATTACTGGTAAGTTGGGAGATAATTATTTATCAGATTAAGGTTTTGATAAATCTGAACTCGTTCAACGTACATACACTTATAAATCCATACTAATATTATATTCTGCCATATACTATGCATAATGTCGTTGTATTACTTTGTAGTTTTTATAAATGTAAAAGTACTGTAAGAAATTCGTTTCGGAATCTTGGAACACATACACAGATGTGTTGGATAAAATATTTCAATGATATGATTATGAGTGCATAATATGGTAAGACATGTACATTTTACTGACTTATAAATAGAACAATAAAAATATTATGACTATTTCATAGGTATCGTATATCTGCATATTTATCTGATCCAGTCGTCAGTGCTGTAAAAATTATTATTTCAAATCTTTTATAAGTTTTATTTTTTCTATGAAGGATAGAGAGAAAGTAATTCGTTCGAGACAAATTTTTTTATAACATCCCAATTAGAGAAGACTCCAAAGTTATGGTCTCGATTTGTAATACCTTGTAGTTTACGTGAGAGTGAACGCGTTTTAATTGATTTCCGATTAATCAGATTATGTTTACATTATTGCTTATTCTTGGCAATACTTTCGTTTTAGTATTTCCAGAAAAACCATTTATTCCTTAGGCGTAAGTGTATTATTGACTGGCCTCGTGGTCGAGTAGTTAGAGACCCTGACTGCAAAACCGGAGGTCGTGGGTTCGATTCCTACCCGGGACAAACATTTGTGTGATGAGCACATTTGTATGTTCTGTGTCTGGTCGTAATAAAAATATCTATATAAATAATATATCGTATGTATATATGTATGTTCGGTTACCATAACACGAGCATTAAATTGCCTAATGTGGATTCGGATAGCCGTGCGTGGAATTGTCCCTAGATATTATTATTATTCCTTTTTCTAAAGTCTATTATTAAGCGTTTATCTAAAAGATTCATTACATTTTTTGTACAGAATACAGATACAGCAAACGATATAATATTACGTATATCTATAATTGAAAATAACAGTTCAATTAAAAATCTGATAAAAACTGTATAAGCGAGTTAGTTTCATATACGAAAACGTTGTGCACTCCCGCGTTTCAATTACAAGCGCGCATTTGTCATCGCAGTTGACTAACGATGTCGACTTGTTATTTCCACGACAAATGTTTGAGAACTATTGCGTACTGACCTCTAATTCCATGTTTTATCAACAGTGTGGGTTGTGACAATTGAATTTAAGTCAATTTTACTATTTAAAATATACGACTAATTTGCAAATGTTTATGCAGAATCATTTGCCTTAATGACGGAATCTTGTTGTTCGAATGCTAAGTCGAAACAAGGTTACAAAGAATTTATTGACGGCAAAGCGAATTTCCTAGTATTTACAGAAAGCAGTGGCTTAGAAGAATGCATAATGGGCGGAAAAATGTCAGGCGTAAGTGTATTAAAGCTGGAGCGGTGTTTCCGCTGCGTGCCGCTGCTGATGTATGGTCGCGACCGACAAATTGAAAACAGTAGCAAATGGCCCGATCGCGGCCTGCGACCTGTTCACAATACTGGCGTTTGCTTAAAGCGGTTAACATATTCTTAAACGTTCTATTTTGTACTCGACTAAGTAAAATCGTAGGTTAACCGAAATCGCAATTCTTCGAAATCTCAGTAATATCGTGTTTTTGGACATGTTTTTAAAGTATAAATCCCACATGAATTTTATAGCAACTGAAAAAAAAAACGTAGCGGTTTTTCGCCAGCAGTGTGAAAGGTGTTTTCTATTAGAATTGTATTCAATATAGAGTTCCGTTCGCGCAGAAAATGGTTGCGGGACGCGTGAGCGGCGCTACTGCCTGTCCCGAATATCCCTCGCCTAGAATTACATTTGGAATACAGCTAAAAACGTGTTTTTAGGCACAAAGATTTATACCGATAATTTTTTCTACACATTTTTATGGTTTGTAACTCGTGAAACAATTTGGTTCTGTGTAATAATATACCCAGACATAAGAAGGTCGGTTATTATAATATTTGTACGTTAATTCAAAAGTAAATGGATAGATTTTACAATTTGAAAGCGAATTTATATAATTCCATGAGTCATATCAAATCGGAGGGCAGTCGCTTATATATTTATTAGATCTATTAAGGAAATAGCTTTGATCGTTCCGACTTTCTGAATTATGTAAAAGTGTAGAAAACTTAGCCAGCCGTACAGTCTTTCTAACTAGATTCTTGTAGATTTCTCATAAAGGCTTGCAAAAGAGAATAACATCATAAGGGGTGCTTGTCCCTCGCAAATAGTTAGATTATATAAATAAGGCGCTCGGAATAGTTTAGGTGATAGCGATCTGCGGCCGGCCGGTCGGATGAGACGGTCTCAACTCAAATTGACTGGGGCTTACATAGATTTTTCTCGTTTTTGGTGTTACGTAAATTTGCAAGAGGAAATCTAACGGAGTCTTGATTTATTGACAATTAAATTAGTTTTATTATCTGATTTTTTGATAGTAGCAGTTGTTTAAATAGTCTTCTGGTAGTTGCACTTACCTACCTACCTTACTTACCGTAAAGTGTATTTTCCTTTGATCTAATATAAGAGTGTTTTGAAGAATCAGTTGGTACTTATCCAATCTTCCGGTGTTACTTATTTACTTGTTGTTAAGGATTTTTAGTATATGTAGGAAGGATTTAAGTAAATATTTGTTTATTTACAAATAAAGTACTACTAATATTTGCTTACAATTATATATTATGTAGCAATGCTTTTGTAATATCAACTATTGTAGTTATGTTCATATTAGCAAAGAGCTTGTTTATGCATACATATATACTCGTTTGGCCGACGTACGCTAAAGTACTCGGTAAAGTATATTTTGCGGTTTGGTTGTGAGGCAGTATCGTAACGCGATACGAACGAGACGCGTCGTCGCCCACGGGTACACTGGGTGTACCTTCCACCTAGTTCACCGATACGTTACAAATTGACTCGTCGACACTCGATATATAATATAATGACCATGGGATTATTATTACGATTCATTTGATAGCGTAATGATCATATGAAATGTGTTCGATACACTCATTATTATATTTCTACTTCTGCCGGAACTTGGACATAGGTACGCATGGATGAATAAAATTAATTGTATTTCCTTTTATGCGAGTGTTGGCAATTCTCTTGGTAGGTATCTATTATGTGATATTCGAATTAACACTATAAGATCAATAGTTAGAAATAATTTTTGTTAGTATGGTTTCAACCGAGCTATTTGTTAAAATACCGCCGACTAAGCATGGACTGTTGTGGTTTTAGATTTTTAAAATTTGTCTATTGTGTAATAACTACACTTTATGTTATTGCAGTTATGGTAATATAGTTTAGCGTATTTCGTATTTCAAGCGCGGCTCGGCTAAGAAAATACAAAATGCAATCTTGTGGCAAAATCAAACAAATATCTGCAGTGACCGATTCAAATAGTAGGAGCATTCGGACTGTTACGGGCGGGGTTGGAATCCAATCAGCGAAACTAGTTCTACTGATGCCTATCACTAGTTTCACATTCTAAGATTTGTTTCTCGAGATTAAATCAAAGGCGAATTACAGTAGCGGCGAAAAAGAAATATGGTGAGTCCGGCCCCGCGCTAGGGCGGGGGTGTCCTGCTGAAATTGCTTTTCAATCCCTCGGACTTTGGACTTGTAAAGAAGTTATTACCTTCCAAGGAGATAGCGGCGGGTCCGGCGATACGGATATATGTCTTTTTCATATGTAATATTCCTTTTTCGCGTTTTATTAATGGAAAATATTTCGTGGGACAGTTCCGCCAGCTCTCGCCTCTGATATTAAAAAGCCACCGCTTTATTGTGTGGCTTCTTTCTCAGATATTAGATATGATCTATAAACCGTTTAGGTTCTGTATGTGGGCTAAGTTTAATGCGTAGATAGCTATGTATAGACATATAAGTATAAATACTATAATAGGTATGCAGTACTATACTCGGTGAGTTAATAAGTACTTGATGGCAATACATGTTGCATGTCTTAAAGACTAATCAACAATATGGGTACATTCAAGCGAAATTAAGGGGATTAGTTTATATACTTAGTGGAATAAGTGTGTGGCATAGTAGCTGTTTTGAGTATTCGTTAACACGGTACTTCGTAGAAAACATTTCTTTGTTATCATTAATATACATTACTTTAATGATTATTTTTGACTAATTAGTGTATCAATTATGGTTAATATGTATACTATAAAATATTTATGTATTTGGTTGTGTAATAAATATTTGACAAAACCTTCATAATACTTTCTTCTATACAGCTTAGAACAAAATTCCGTAATAGGTAGTTTTAAAGAGCAGCGGATTCGTGCGCCTAGGTATTGTTGTAGAATACCTAAATATAAAAAAATTGGATTAAATATCTATAATTTTTCAGCTGATCTCTTTTGACTATTGATTAATTTAGGATCTAGCTTATACTTTTGGTACATTCAGTTGTAGTTTTAAATTTGATATAAGGTATAATTTATGGTAAACTTTTAATCAAGTTATAATTTATATTTATTTATATAATTAAGGCTCAAATAATATAAAAATTAATTAATATTAACGGTCCATTGTATCGGCCATATTGTGTTACCTGCGCGTGTGTGCATCGCCCGTTTAATAATGATGCCTACTCTAATTAAGTCCACTACACCAATGTTTGGAATTAATTAGTGTATTGTTTAATTGGCATCTCTTGTTATCTGTTTGTTTGGATTATTTATTCATTAGTGGTGTTTGTGACAGCTGTTGCTGAGCTAGTCAGCATTATATAGGATTTTATTGAGCTGTTATACACAATATACTTATTTCAATTACAGCATTATCATATATTTACTATAATATTAAAAGACGGGATAAGGACTTTGTAATAAGTGTATATTAAAAAAAGTTACTGGTTAGTATAATAAATAGTCTGGCGTTTGACCATGAGTTCGTTTGATGGTGAGTGAGGTGCAGTCGAGGATGAAGCACGCTTGTCTAGAAGGTGGCGATTCAATCTTCCGGATTGTTTGTTATAATAGAATTTAACATACGCAACATTGTCAACTTATCTTGAAAATATCATTCAATAATAGTTACTATTAAGACATTTAAAACAATTTAATCCCATATGATTTAGCAATAGATTTACAATTATTGCACTTACATTAACCTCAACTTATACATAATTTGGAAAACAAATAGCAGGCATACACCTATGAAATATTCCCAAGAGCGGGTACTGTTGGCAAATCACAATAGAAACACGATCTAAATTGGCTACTAAATATTCAAATGCGATACTCCATACGAAACATACACGGGTAATGGTTCAATGGCGGCTAATTCAAATTGAATCACACACAATATTGTATTAATCGTGAGGGACAGGTGTAATCAAGCCCCCCGCGATTGCGGCCCGCACGGCCCGCTGCCCCTGACGGGCTTGACGACCGCGGACCGTCCACGCCGCCGTTCACCACCACCACATTGCGTACACACGCGTAAAAATTGGAAACTGTTCAAATTCAATAATGCAAAGCGATACATAAAGTACAGTATCTCTATGGTAATCTTAGATTTTAATATGTATTACTCTGATAGTACTATTTCGGAATTTACAAATTGCACCTTTAGACCTCAATATTTGTATACATATATGCAAATCTATAGACCTATATTAAATAAATCTAGATATCCGCATGTGGCTACTACATATAAAAATGAATAGCTACAGAGCAAGAACACTTTACAGTAATCGATTGATTTATAGTGTTTGTTCAAGTCACCTGCTATTTGTATAGATGACGACCTTTATGATTCTTGAACCGATTGGGTACGTACGATCACGTTTATATAAGTTTACATATAATCACAAAATACAGTTGAGCGATATTTGTTCAGGTGTCGTAAATAGTTAATTTTAATAATACAACAGATAATATAATTTAAAAGAAGATGATATATGTATATATGTGAGTGTGTGTGTATATGTATATATACATATTCATGTTGATTGAGTTCATATTGATTAACTGTGGTCTGGTAAGGAACTTCCAACGTTGATAAAAGTTTATTTAGATATCCAACCGCACCACGGTCTCTCAGATTTTATGGCTGTCTCTTGCTAATACGTAACTGTATGTTGAGTAATATTGTATCGAATCACAAACCCAACCCTAAAATTCGAATTTCCATCAACACAAAGGCGTAGAGTAGTTACCGTGAAAGGATCACGTGTAACGCAATACGTCTGTTAGACTAATTTAGGTGGAAGATCATCCACGTAATTAATCCACTTATCAAGAACCCGCGCAGGGCCGCTTTGAAACTAGATGCTCCGCGAACTCCGACGGTTCAGACTTAGCTCGGCATCCCACTCGTTGCTACTTGAGCTTGGGTATTTGTTTACTTTATTTCAATATATATTTGTTTTCAATACGCATAATGTAAAAGATTGCTTATTTTGTTACGTTCGAATGTTACGATCCTTACGTTCTTTCGTAAATTTTGTGCAGAAAAATCTTAAATTTCAGGAGTGTAACTTCCAAACGGATAAATTTTTAAAACTTGTTTTTCATACGTTTTTCTGTGTTGCACCGTGTTAACGATAAAAAGGTTTAGTTCGAGAAAAATGGTGATAATAAATAAATAACTAGATTTATTTCCTTTTACTGAGATTATAAAAATGAAATCTTTTTAAAGTTCCCGGATCAAGTGTCACTTAGTAACACTTAAAAAAACATTTAAAAAAGACAATTTTAAAAAATCGAGGCTAACAAAAACCTTTAGGTGCAACAGTATATACTTGAATTATTTAAGTGTCGCGCATATGTGGTGACTGCTTGATAAGAAACAATCTGGAATGAACAGATTAACCGACTGGATATTTTACAATAGACACAATAGGGAATTCGTAACAAGACTTGAACTATACACTAATTCATTGAAGTAATTCATTAAAGCTAAACGTTTTGGTAACTGAACAGAATTCGTTCATTAATTAATTCCTTCACATAAATCATTATAAGAAGTATAATAGAAAAATAAGTCACCGTTAAAGTAACCATATAACATTAATAATAAGTTTTAAGAGTTTTCGGGGATGTAGATAACTATGGTGGCCGTAGAAGCTATAAAGTGGACGAACAAGGCGTGATTGAAAGTATTGTGTGAATTTTGCGCTCCGAAATAAAGGTTTGATTAAAAACAGTGCGATGGTGTTTTTATGCGATCGAGTGGCTTAGGGGAATCTGAATATGTTCTGATTACGTGCTTTCATCGTTACGCAGACTTTGGATTCGAGCGAATGCCTGCATGCAATATTGTCATAGTGTTGCCCATAATACCTAACCAGCTTTACGTATATTTCAAAACCTACGGCCGTTTTGAGTGTTATTGAATTGCAAGGAACTGAATTAATTAACTTTTTATGTGTAGGTGTACTAAAACTTAAAAAAACCTACGTATTTCTGTTTAAAGCCTCCGCTTCGTGATTGCTGGCTTACGGGAATAAATTAGGTACAACATAATTAAATATTAATAACAGGAAACGAAATTCATTTTGTTACTAATTGGCGAGATCGAACCGGAGCAATTATTATACCCTCACGGGCCGGTGGCACGCATCGATTTAATCAAATGTTCGTCAATGATCTGTTCTGCGCGGATGAACGGTGCAGTCATTGATTTTTGGAACAATCACGACGCTGTTCATAGAGTTACTATCATAAGTTACGTCAAATGGATATAATATTTTTTATATTCATGTATTAATTTTCATTTTATAAAAATATACACAGGCAAAGAGGAACCTGTGAAACAATGTTGTACAGATAAAATAAAACATATGAGTATAACACAGAGGCCATACCATCATAACTTTTCAAGAATGTGTAAGTAGTAAATATGGGAATTAAATTGCAATGATTCTGAAGGTTAGTTGTTACATATTAGCTATTAATAGTCTTTAGAAGTAGTATGTCATCTCCAACAATCGGCAGTGGAATTAGTGACATGTCGGTAGAAAATAAAAACTTGAATAAGATCTGTAGATACCTACTTCTGCAACAACTGCAGACAATCAGTCCTAAATTAATTATTTATTGGCCCCGTACATGCAGAATGCAATTATAGTTCAGCATCTTGGTGAAATTCTAAGGAATATTATGATGTGGAGTGTATTTAATGAAATTTCTCAGCGCTCTCTTCTCGCTTGACGCTTGTTTTTGCTGTTAATTATTTCATATAGGTATACCTATACACTACAATTATATTATATTTACTTTTATTGCATACATGTATTAAATATAAGAATTGCGAATTGCGTTTTCCAAATTTATCCAAAGATGTTTAGAAAACATTTATTACCAACAATAATATCATCTATTTTCGCACAGTTATTGTATAATTTTCGCGTCGTAGGTGAAATTATTCAATATCAAAAGCTTAAATAAATAGTTGACAGCCGCCCGCGGATAGGCAGGTAATAAACATCGGCATTACTGTGTGATTAGGGTGTCATGTTCGTTCAATTAATGAGACGGCAATCCTATCTCCCCACGAATTAGCGCGCTGCATATTGCTCGGAATTTCCGGCACACTATGATTTTTTGCCTGAATTATCAAGGGCTGAACTATAATATTATACAGGGACTTAAAATTAAAAGATGAGCGTGATTATATATTTTTAATCAATTTATTGCAAAGTAATTAGTTGTATCGAGATCTGTTTATGGTCTATACACTACAATTTTTATTGTCATTGAGTCCTGTATTTGTAGTTATATATAGATTTATTCGCCTATTTTGCATATCGTGTTTTTCATCCTTAGCTAAGCCCAATATAACTAACAGCAAATAAATCTTATTTAAACTGTCAGCCGCTTCAGGATAGGCAGGTAATAACCATTGGCATTACTGTGTGACTGAACGTGTCATGTTATGCGCTCAATTAATGAGATGCCTATCCGATCTATAACTTACATGACATGTTACATTTCTGTTTTGTTGTATATTTTTTAATTTACTTGTACGATACTATAAATGAAAACAGAGGGCAAGTTACCGCGTTCATAGTACCAACATTTACATAAAATATTTTATTACCTACCTATAATAATGTACTGAGTTATGAGTTAATTAGACTTACTGATAAATGTAATTTCAAAGTTATTCAAAAACTGTGAGTGTCAAAGTAAACATAAAAATTTGCATGTATTAGGAAATATCATAGTGGAATAAAAAATTAACATAAATTTGATCAAATTAATAAACATAATGATTGCATTTGGTTGTTATAATTTGGAGAGTTAAGTGTTTAGGGCTTAAACTTAAAATATTTTGTCTACTTTTATTTAACTTATTTTTTTCTGCTCTACTTAACTTTTCTCTTTACTCGACACTGTACTTGAAGCTTGACAAGTTAAACTGGATAATCATGTCCCCTACCTGATCAGGCAATAATCGTGAGCTGCTTTTGAAATTTCTTAAAATATGATTAATATTCTTCCTTTAGTATTTATGCACCTTCCAAGACCTATTTCTGTTAACACACTGTTACGTACTGCTTGCGGATTTTATAGTTCACTCATACAGCAAGCCTAAGTTCTTTGCACTATAATAAATTTAGAATACCCTATAACCTGTAAATGTCTTGAAATATTTCTAATGTCGGCTACACTTAGTGTAGTCGCAATCGAGTCGCGTGACAAATTGCTTCGCCATAACGTATTCCCGGGAAGGCTCGAGTCGACGCTGTCCAGCATTTCCGCTTGTCGGAAAGCATCATTATATTTGACATTTTACGATTAACTCTACGTTTATCATGTCAATTTTAAGAGGCCATAACTCAAAATAATAGATTAACTCCCAAACGGCATTTCTATTATCAATGAGAATTGTAAATATCACCGGAATTGTGGCTTTAGCTGGTAACCATGTGTTAAAATGGATCAATTATTTTCTAAAAATTTAGCTGAATATCAATGATTTATTCGAATATTAGATTAAATCTTCACATTAACCTTGTTGAAGTACATATGTACATTTGAAGTTTTGTGTAGGTATCATTAACTTTAAAAGGGTTTTACTTTTTACGCTTTCATGCGGCCTGTGTTATAAAAATATATTTGTCATTTATACCAAACTAAGACCGAAATACCTGCAAAAAGTTACGGCATTTTGCAATATAAACAATGTATGAACAGTTAAATATAATTTAGTTGAGTATTCTATATATTGATGTGTTCTATGTATTAAACGAATAATTTTCTTTTTACGATAGATGACAGGATTGATAGGTATGCCTCGTATGTTAGTTGTCGGTTGCAGCTGATTCCGGAATGCGATCTTGAATACCTCGCAGTATTATTACATCCACGGGTACAGCAGCAATCTATAATGGTATCATTCTTAATTTTTTCTTGACACCACAAAGTATAGAACTACCTAACAATTTGCTACATAAATACACACAAATATGTTTTTATAATTTTTTGTTTGAATGACATTTTCATTTGTACTTTTGCCGCATGCATTTATTGACACATTGCCTATAAATTTTGTCTGATTTTAATTAGTTATTTAACAAAATGAGGTGCATTTTGGCTTCGTGATATTTAAGAGTATGAATAGTTTGAACGCGCTTGTGGCTATTACCGAAACGCAAAATATTACATACAAGCTTTTGCCTGCGACTTCGTTCGCGTGGAATAGTAGCTTTGGGCAGCATTTTAATTTCCTAGGATACTTTTATTGC
>DWEM01000036.1:0-30407 GCA_018245935.1 Agara belti belti
TGGGACTTAAACGTAACTGGTGAAATGTGGGGGTGTACTACACTCCTCTGCCTACCCCTTCGGGGAATACAGACGTGGTGTTACGTTTTTTAAGAGTATGAAACTCTTCTTGATTGTATTGTATGTACGTACACACTTGTTTTAAGAGTCACTCTTAACATATGTATATGCATTTTTCATTTTTCATTTCATTTTCATTAACACTTGCTTTTTTAGCACTGTGGTTTTCTGCAGTTGTAGTAACACTTTTGGTGGCTATGGCTGCAGCCCTTATAGTGTGTCCCACTGCTGGACATGGGTCTCCCCACAAGGCTTGAATCAATCTCAACTGCGCTACTTCAGAGCGGATTGGCAAAGATACGATTTGTGGCCGACCCGACTGTTGGTAGTTTTTACACCGCCTTTAAAGCCTTCGACAAGGATTTGGAGGACTTCGGGATGTCCATACGGAATGCATCGATGTCCTCTAGCGTGACGTATTCTTCATGTTCATCTGCGAAGAGACGAGACGAGTCCCGTGCCTCCCATGGCTTAGGTATGTCTTGATTGCCTCTAGTATACCCGTGCTATCGGCACCCACAAACCTCAGACCGAAATACAAATCCTTTTATAACGTTTGCGAGTCGATAGTACTCTTAATAGCTTTATCGCTAGTACTTGATAAAATTTCACAAAAGCATTTTCCAAGTATTTATAACCCCCGAGGCAAAAACGAGCGGTGTTTTAAGTTTAATTTTATGTAACTGTACGAGTATTTGTATCTGTGTATTTGTGTGTCTGTGGCATCACTGCTCCCAAACGGATGAATCCGTTTTGAGTGCGTTTTTATTAACCGAACGCCCTTGTCGGTCGAGATGATTACTAGCTATGTTTATTGGAAATAAAAGCAGCCGTCTTCAAAATAGCTCTTTTTGGATCTAGTCACATAATCTTGGGCAATATTGATGATAATAATTCCGAATTCGGTTAAATATGTTTAACTTCAGTACAATTTTCTACACCAATTGCTAAATCTATGTATATATATTATATCTTATGCTCTTCCTTGCGGGATAGGCAAATCCGATCGAGCACGAAGAGGACCAACACGTATTGTTACTGTCTTTTTTATGTCGGGGATTTATTAAATTTGCAATTGGACTTATTAAAGGAAAAATTTTGATTTTCGATTGTTCTAATTATTTTGAATTTTTTTTTACTGAAATGAATTTTAGGGACGATAAGTTCATAATCATAGGAATAACATTGATGAGAAATTAATATTGCTAAAGAGCTTTGAACCCTGAAACCAAGCATTTACTCCTTTGAAAAGAATTTAATAAAATTATTACAAAGCACGGACCCGAATTTAAGGCTTAGCTCTCACAAATTATGGCTAAACTCACTATAATTGCCTAATATCCTACATTATTACTAATCGTTTTTTCTCTTTTCATGAAGTTAGAAAGCTAGCTGCAAAATCTTTTTGGTATGATTTATTACATACATACTTAGAACTCCTCAGAGTACCTAGGACTAGAATAACACTAACTATCAAGATAATACATATTAAAGCATAATATTATACTAAAAAGAAAAACGTCGAGACGACATTTTTTAATTATGGTGAATGGCTTACAAAAATATATTGTTAATACAAAGTTATATATAACATTGTTTGTTAGGGACATAAAGCTACGGAGTGTTTCAAATCATTTCCCCACGGACGCACAGAGTACAGTTTATGAGGCTTTCGGTTTTGTTTAGCGAAGAATTATTGATAAGCTGTCGAAATTGAACCGGAGACTTGGTTTTGTTTTTGTGTGTAAAATTTGTCCGTCGAATAGCAACGTGCTTTAAAATTCATGCGCTGTCGATTTTGTCGGGATTTTTTTTTACGTTTTTGTGAATCTATATGCACCAATCAGTGGTGTCCCGTTATAATAAAACATTGTACTAAATCCAAATATATAATTAACTAAGTTTGGTCGTAGATATTGTAACATATTATACATACATATGTATGAGCTCCATTACGCAGTTTACCTAGGTTTTTTTATTAATTTTATTTAACTTGTCAATGCATCTATCATAGTATACAACATTCTAGCTTTTTCCTATAACGGAGAAAGTAATAACTAACTAATTAATAATAAGTGTTATCACTACCGAGAAGTATATTGTTGTTGTTGTACCTTCCTCAATGTTACGCTCGGAACGCATCCATCCATCGCATTCCATCAAAATGTGTTGCACATCTGCGATTACCCCGCAATTGTACCAATTATGCGATGGGGCTTTTTCATTAAATATGCAAACATTTTCGACGGAGTATCTCCCGAGCGCAACCTAAAAGCAGTCTTTTTAACAATTCAGTTAAGAGTAGTATTATCCACTCAAGAATATTGTGATATCTGTGGCTGAATGGTTCTGTACCAATAACTGTTCCCGTGACCTTTTTTGATATTATTTTGCAGATTCAGGATTTATTCTAAAATCCACTAGGCTATCGGTATACCTCTCCAATGAGAGGCAGAATGAGTCAAGTGTTGTAGAGCAGTTTTAGAATCGGTGAACATCACAACTTGACCGAAATTTATCGAATCAACGATAGACTGCTATCGACTCCCTAGTTATAATAATGATAGTAAAATCTATAAACATACATATATAATTTTATATAAATATTCTACTTTAATGTAGTTAGCATAGCAATTTTAATGTAATTTTAAGTATAGCCATACATGTGGCACAAGTTTCAGTAATTAAAATAGCACAATCCATTGTTACACGTTCGGATGCTGCAGCATCGCTGCACATTATATACCATACCATGATATCCCATACTTTCACTGTTCTTTGAGATAAGATTATACATCTAATACCTACGTATGATAATTAATAAGTTTATAAAAATACTATATAGCTTCGTAAAGGCCGTGGATAAAAAGTGAAAGCAAATAATGCTGCCTATCAAAACCGCGTTAGCTGGGGTTATTGGTTTCAATTTACATTTTGAAGAGCACTATAAATTTAGCATTAACGATAGAGGCACGAGGGCACGAGGGCCGATCCGCAGACATTAATAAAATGCCCGCGAGCTAAAAGCCACTCCGGTCAAGTACCCACTTTTCATACTTAAACCTCTTGTGTAGGAAGCACAGCTAATATTTCCTAATAACATATTGTACGTTACTAAACTCACCCATACACTGTTTTTTCAAAATTTGCGTTTAAGAAAAAACTTTCGTGGATACACAATAGACGGATAGTTCACAAAATTACCATCTTATAAACAATAAAGTTATATTTGAAAGGACATCAGTAATATTAGCCCCAGACAACAGAAAAATGAATCATTGCTAATAATAATGAATAAATAAACTAAATATGACTACGTATTGTTTATTGCAATTTTCATAAACAGTGCAATATTTATAAGAAGTCCATAAGACTCAGTTCATTACCCGCTATTGCTCATAATATTATAAATATTAAGAAAAGTTAAAGCAACTATTTTTACAACAGCACACATTTCTGACAACGCATTGAATTATATATTAATTATGCAATAATGCATTAAAATTACCTTTCAAAGAGGGTTTCATAATACATGTATTATGTATAATTGTATTCATTTAATTGCTGCTAGCCCGGCTACCCCACCAAGCAGGTTGACGCTTCCAGTAACCTTTGAGTTGCTAGATCAAAAATGTAATATATATTCTTTGGAAGGTAACCTTTGAGTTGCTAGATCAAAAATGTAATATATATTCTTTGGAAGGTAATTTTAATTCATTATCTGGTCTCGAATCTTTTTTCCTGAATCAGTAGGTGCGTGCGAGAAAATTTCATGAATGTACCATCTTTTGGAAAACATTGTGTTCGATGATAAGTCTATCGGTTATGCTTTTTCTCTTTTCTTACGTATTTCCGCTTTAGGAATCGTTCATTGACCTTTAGTCGATTTATTCCACTAATAATATCTTCTCGCGATCGTAACGTTCATAGCTACTCCTATCACTTCCGTTTACTATTTCTGTTATCTGTAATATAATAGGTTAATGGATATTCTGTGAGACAAAACGCTTACATTTACGTTAAATGAGATTAAACTGAAAGTTAAGCGACTCATGATTGAAGCAACACATTTGATAAAAGAACACTTACATTTAAACACTTAAACTTCTCCATCTTTCAAGGCCGTTGAAGAGGTTTCGCTGAGAGCCACAAGAAATAATATACAGCTGCGTAGTCGTCTGAGACTTGCAGATAACTTGTTATCACCAGTTTAAGCATTTATGGCGCTCAAGTTTCGCTAACTTATTTTCGTATTCCGTTTACGTGAGTTAGAATATATAATATAAAGTTCTTTGCGTGATTACGAGTGTAGCGTCATTATTAAGTAGTACTTCGGTAACAAAAGTAATCTGCTGATATTCTAAGTTGGTACTTCGGTCTTAAAGTTATTCTTCTTCCCACTACTGTTTGCATTCAGTCCGTATATTAAATCTTGATTGAACAAACTCTAGCCGGTTTGTATTTTTAAATTATTATACATTCTGATTTTATTTGAGTACATATTCACACTTAACATCTTTTGACAACAAGAGGTTCGTGAGAGAAAATAACATGTTATCAATTTATTGGACTATGCCTTGTTAATGAAAACATACCCGTTTTTGTACCAACAACGAGCGTGTGCTGTAACATCAGCAATGTGCTCGTGTAGGGGGTTGCTTGTATAAGGCTAATGAAAGATGGTGCTTTGAAAAGTACCTAGAACTGCTTGACTATCTCGTATGCATAACATTTTATATCTCTATATATAATCCTCTCTTCTATTGGGTAGTTGTGCTGTCAATGTCACGTGCCATAATATGGCAAGAGTATTATCGAACACACGTATATAAAAACCATTACACATTATATAAATTTTACTTGATAATATTACATTTTTTACATTATATTCTATAACAAGTAAATAGTTTACACAAGTATTGATTACTGTTGAAATTTTATTTTTATTTGGCGCATTTCTAACTTCTCATAAGCATATTATATTGAAATAAAAATGTAAATAGGTCAATGATAATAAATGTTTCCCAACAATGAATAGTTTATATAAGTAACGTGGTATCATACATTTTTGAAAAGCCCTTGTGTCACGGATAATGAGGCTCTTCAACTCTCCATGGATTTTGTAAAGGTAACAAAATAACTATGAATTTACTGTTATTTCCAAATCATTAATATAACCACCCATTACCTTACTGAAAATAGTTTCATGTGTATTCATGATTGTTTTCGGTACGAATATAAAATGAATTATATAGTCGTATTATGTTCCCTTGAGGATTATTCGTAAGCGGCCGGTGAATACAGAACTATTTTAAGAGGTCTGAAGGCTGCGGAGTTGTCGTGCCAAAGCAACATTGCTGTTTCAACGGTGTCATTCACTACGGAAGAACATGAAAGAAATGGAACATATCTTGCCAGAAAACTTGATAAGTTTGAGACACCAGAACAGGACGGGTGACGTGGAGGATATGAGACCATTCACACAAAATGGCAGATGATACGAAAATCAGCTCCTGTGTCTGAAGTTTGTGCATTATGAGACAGCATTTGATTCCATTGAAAGTTGAGCTCTTTCGGAAACTTTACAGTGATGCGTAATAGAGTCGTCGTCATATCGGAAGTGCTGAAATATTTTTAAAAAAGTTGCTACCGTAAATGTACAGGCCCCGCAGTCAAACTTATTCCTTTGCGCAAAACAATGAGATGAGGTGATATGGTATCACTAAAACTGTTTACTTTCTAACTTATACTCTCTTTTCATGGCCCCTTTGAGACCATGATCTCCATCAAATTATTTATCGTTCCATTGCACAGAACCTCACTCATAAGGAGACGGTAAAGACTATGTGCACTATAATTATATTGTGATAAAACTTTTGGTCATGTTAGGTTAATCACAATATTTGTCTACACTATTATAGCAAGAGACAATGTTAAAACTTCCTGAAGTCTGTAGTACGCACCAAGAATCTGAACCTAATTTTTTCGCAATGAAGTTAGTCTCATCAATTTTAGTGTAATTATTAAGACATCATAACTATGTATAATATTTATCGCATTTCTTAAATTGTAAATTGTACGCCGTAAAAGTCAAAATATGGATTGAACTAATAATTCTGTAAAATCTTTAAATGTACCCATATTTGTGCAAATAAACGTCTTTATCATTATCTCATTACTTATTTTATTAGTTCAAGGACAGTTGTACTAGTAGTAGTACAATGCTTGTGGTAACATTATAATACCGCATCTTAATATTATTAAGCATGCGAATGCTTTATTACCGTAGTTAATAAAGCATTCGCATGAATACGATTATCTGGATTTACCCGCTAAATATATACAACCTCAGCATCACGTGGAGATTATCCAGGAAATCGATTAGCGATATGTATCTCAATATATATGCTAAGAAGCTGTGCAACCTATGCTACTCAATCACATCTAAATCAAATGACCTCGTTACACACCATCGAGTTCAGTAGATGTATCTTGAATTAATGGATGATGTAGATATGTTGAACAGATGACAATTATTGAATACGTAACATCACGCTTGTATTCCCCGAAGAAAATTATTAACAATTATTGAAAATTCAACTATATGGCTGTTCAAAATCCTGGAATCGTTGAAGATGGTGCTCGTACGGTTGGTTCAGTCACATTGTTATTTGTGGTTTAACGTGAGCTAATTACAAAAGATTAACATTTGTCATAAAACGGTAAAGTAAATAAATTGAAAGAGATTTCTTGTTCTTTACATACAAAAGCATTGTATTTTTCTTATTTCTCTTTATCTGCTGGTCCGCTTGAACGCAATCAAATAACTAGGATCTTCTATGCGAATACACAAACCAAATGCCGTGAACCATTCATAAAATGCAAAAAATAAAAGAGCACTCACTCAAAACAAAGACTAAAAGTATGAGAGGCAGAATTCTGAATGTAAAATCGTTGCTTGTCCACAACGGTGGAACGCACTCAAGATCATTGAGGCGTTAATTTCGGGAAGCGCCGGACGTTTCATTTGCAACGCGACATTAAAACGAGGCTTCGTTATCCTTACCGTTTTTTCTATGATTCCTATAAAACTATATCGGTGCTATTACTGATAATGAGATACTGAGTTTATTTATTTATTTTTATTACCGATATTATTTGTATCGTACTGAGAAGCTCGTGGAAATTTGTTAAAAGCGGTTATCCATCCAAGAGCCGACCGTGCCCAGCGTTGTTTATGTCTATAGACCGCTTTCCATCTTCACCCGTATCAAACCTACTTACGCTACAACACTGCTATAGTGAAACTGTTTGTTGGATTTCAGTAAAATATAGAGATTTTCCCTTTCACTTGTGTGTTTGTTTCACTTGTGTCCGAAGTAATTAATTATTTTTAAAAGAAGACAAAAACATCATAACTTTTTATAACATCTCTAAGGTGTGCACATTTTCTCACGATGTTTAGCGAGGGATTTTTAAATTTCAAGGTTTAAAACGCACGTAACAAGTCAGAGGTGCGTGCCAAAATTTGAATCCGATCACCGAAGTGGGGTAGGCAGAATTTCAACTTACTAGGCTATGCTGTACTGTATATGCTACGAGGATATTCTTACTGTGTCTGAAAAATTTAAAACACCACTTTAATTATTAATTTAGGAGCCCATACCTCTTTAAATTATTAACGGAGTAGGTATTTCACTGCCTCTCCCTATTGCCTTGCATCAGTAGGTCTTAAAAAGCATACATATAATTTTTCAAAGTGTGAAAACATTAATTACAAGGACACAATTTAACGGAAGTAATGCGTATTAAAGTATAAGAAAATTGTATGCATATTGTGTTGATGTATAAAAAGAATTATACCTATACATCCATCGCTTTGTTGAACACACGAAGTAAAAGAGTATTTGCTCAAAATAAAGGGTCGAAAATATGTGTGGCAGACTGGATGTGAAACCATTGCCGGTCCACAGTCCGGAACAGAGTCGGGGCCATCGAGGCGTTAACTCCGGGAAAGTACCGGACATGTCCATTTTCAGCGCGACATTAAAACGTAGCTTCGTTATCTTTATCGCTTTTTCGGGGTCGTTGATGAAGAAAAGTCACGGCTCAAGGATGCTATCGCATTTCTGCAAGCGAAATTAGGGATTAGGTTAGTTTCATTAAATAGGAGTATCTTTATTTTTCATGGTAATAGAAAAAATAAACAAATACAGTTTTGTAACTAATTTTCTTATAATGATGACGTTGGGCGGGCCTATGGCTGCAATGTTTGGTAGCTCTGACTGCTGTTTAGTTGTAGGCTATGAGTGTTCGATTTTCACCCAGGATAAGCAATTGTTTGGTGAGTACGAGTATTTTCTTTGATTGGCTACAAATTTTTATACACAAACGTGTTTTGAAAATTATATAAAATGTACTCGATCACTTCTCTGGATAACTGAGCACAAACGTAATTAGGAATCAAGTGGTTATCTGAGTGTTGTCCTCAGATATGATTATTACTACATATGGACCTTAGATCGTGAAAGAAGACCTTTGTGAGCAAATAAAGGCTTTTGAAATGTGAGCATATAGACTCAGCTGTCTGTGATTTACAATATGGCAATGGTTACAGTGGTTTCAAAAAGACTTAAATTCACTGATAGACACTAAGGAACGAGGCATAGTTTATTTTTAATTACCGTTTTCCTGTCTTATATAATTATATAATCTACATTATGCAAAATAGATAAATTATTACTATTAAAAATAACACACTACTACATACTATGTAATAAGCGTTTATAATGTAATAGGTACCTATATACATACATGTGTGTCGTATTAGTATATACAGAGCTCTCAGTGTATTGAAATAGTTTTATTATATTTATAAAAAAATAATTTCCAACTTCTTCGTCTTGTAAGTTTTCAGAGACTATCTGTTATAATCGTTACAATGTCGCTGAGAACGCTCTACTCGAGATTAATAATTTCAACAGTATAAGTTAGAACTGCGATTGCACGAAATGAGATGCAACAAAGTTTAAAAAGAACAATCACGGAGAAACAGTCCAGGAAATAGTGACGGAGGAAGTAAATTCCCTTCTTTAGCGGTTTTAAAGAAAAGACTTACATCACAGCTCCGAGCGTAGCAAACCACTTCCTTTTCGGGATGCGCACGGATTAAATTTAATTCTACCGCAAATTGAAGATTTTTGTCTAAGAGCACATTTTTTTACATCCAGTGTTTAATTCCCTCGATAAGCGATGTCATGTTCTATTTCGCGAAATGTTATTTAAGTCGTGCTCTACGTAAGCGACTATTTCATATGGATACGTTAAATAATATAATACATTATGGATTATTTTAGCGATAGTGGCAGTATTTTATAATGTCTTTTGTTAAATATTAATTACGTAACAAAAAGCATTATAAAATACTTAAAATTTCTTATGTTAACTCTCAATTTACGCCCTGAAGCGGACGGAAACTGCTAGTTTATGTTTATATTGTATGAACAAGTATTCAAAACATACAACAGACATCGTTCCTGTACACGTTTTCGTACACGTGCTCAAACGTGTACAAGAACCTGGCGTGTGCCAAAATGATACTAGCAGCGATTATATCGATCAACCTGGCTTTAGTGAATATTTATTCGTATATCAGTTTGTCAGTTTAATAACAATATTGAAATAGGAGATAAATAGGAATTTAGCCTAAAAACATATTTACCCATAACACGGCATTGTACAAGTACCTACTTATAGTTTACTAAACACAATGCTTGGAAAATTTCTGTTTAAGTGTGCTCTTTTTTGGGTTTCGAGATTACAAGTATTGTGTTAAGTATATTATATAATTATACAGGAAAAGTAATAATTATATTATACTTATACTAGAAAGTAATTTACATTTAAAATATTAGCTCCTTATCCTCTTGTAATAATTCTCTTAATATAAATAAATATCTACTTAACATAAACTCAATTACTACAGAACTTAATTTCAGTTCTATAGTAATAATTTTTTTTAATACTTCGTACTACATGTTCATTTGTAATGTTTGAATATGATAGTAATTAAAATATAAGTTTACATTTCACATAAGAAAATTGTTAAGGGTTTTAAATATATATTAATATTGCATTCTTTATTTTAAATACCTATATGTAACTTACTTAATGTGCAGTTTCTTTGCTTACTTTGATCTTAACTGATTTACACTTAATTGGTGACTTTTAATTTATCAATAAAAAGTGTCGATGAACTTATTTCAATGAGCATCGCACAACTTGTCCATTGCCTGACGGAATGCAGTTTTACGCACAGATTTGGTAATTTTACAATTGCGTTCCATTTTGGAAATTAGTTTTACTTCGAAAATAAAACACATCACCCCGGGTGAGTTAGGATCGTAAAGGGTGCTATAGAGATATTCCCTCGTTAAAGCGCGGATTATGTGGCCTCGATATCATAGTGCAACAGACCGCCGAGGCTTATATTTGGCCACTCGCTGTTCATAGGATTAAAATCCTGTGGCAAGCGTTTGGTTATGTACTAGACATCAAATATACTTTAATAAACGTTCTAACCACAAAGTAAAAGAAATTGGACTATACTAGTCGATTATTCACTGTTTTAAAATAAACTTAAAACAGTAAAAAAATAGTTTCATTTCATTTCTGCGTCTTGCTTTATAAAATAATCTCAATTCATAATAATCAGTAATAGATGGAATAGAATCAGTAAACACACACTGTTTGAAAAGTCTCCAAATATTAATTACCAAATTTTTCCGAATAACTATCTATGATGTTTATAGTGAACGCATGAAATACAGAACAAATCTTTTGATGTAAAAGTTTTCGTCTTATATCTATACGCGCTGTCTAAGCCAATTTGCTGTATGCGTAAAATCATTCCAAATTTAATTTTTCTATTTATATCCAATAAATTTTGTCACTAACAGCACGATTTCTGCGGTAACAACAGTAAAAAATTGGTAACTTATTTCATCGTCCGCTTAAAACCGATTGCCGCAATTAATTTATTTTGAAACTGCACGTTGCAATACGCTCATCCCTGTAAAAAACGGCAAAGCTTTCATAGACATTCGGTGTTTGAATAATAAGGCGATCTATTATATTCGATAGGCATTTAAAATTGTCAAGATAAATGTATATAAGGTTTTATTCTATAGGAAAATTGTCATACATACAATCAATTTTATAAAAAAAAATTCATCACGCCGCATATTAAACTAGTAAAGCATTCATAATAACGCCTGACACAGGTCGCTTTATTTCATTTACAGTGTCAGTTTGATCAAATTTAGGATTCAGGAGTGAATTATCGCTTATATTTATAATATGTATATTGCTTCTCTATTTACAAGGTTTAAACCAATAACAACAACAGTAATAATTATATTATCACTAATATTGCTATTACTAACGTGTTTGAATAACTAGATTTACACGACGCAATTCTCACACAGATTTGTCTACTTTTCCTTTGGGATTGTCAGACTCTTAGCCATCTTGTATTTACTTCACAATGGATTATACAAGCTACAAAATATTTCAACAATACGTTCAATTTTACATTTGTTTCTCATTCATTTTTTCCTTTTCATATGTGTGCTAGTGCAATATAAATGTCATGTCAATGTGTTATGGCAGCATCGTTTTGCACGCGCCACACTGTACGCACATGACGCGAAGGTTTTCTTTTTCTTTTTTTAACAAAATCCAATGGACGCTCGCGTGTTCTGTCACGCACGTGAACCGTATGTTGTTGTGAGACGGTTTTTGCGTTTTTAACATGACATTTAGGTGAGATAGGCGTTTACAATGCTAGCAAACTTTTGTCGATATCAGATTAGATGAAATACGCACCCGTATCTAATAGGTGTGACATATTCGTTAGACGGGTGACGGGTTTTTGTAATTCTTTTTTTCTGTAATACAACTAGCAAAGAGTGATCAAAATCACCTATAAATAAGGTGAATCAGGTGACTTTACGTATAAAATAAACGCCTAGAAGTGTTTTATTGTACTTTACTCAATAGCATACTTGGAATACTTTAAACATTAAGAGGAAGTTCGTTTCATAGTTGCACGATCGTGGCTGAAGGTAACACTCACAGGGAACACTAACTGCACAGGAAACGGATAGTAAATTGAATAACTGTGGGTAGGTTACCTGCGACCTGTAATGTGGTTCGTTGATCCACTGGCGTTTCTTTGTGTGTAATGTAATACCTTGTACCTAAGTAATTGATTTATTATTAATTAACTTCACTATCTTGCAACGACAGTTAACAACTCTTAATGCCACGTTTCGTTAAATTGTTATTGAATAGACATCTGTACCTACTTACTCGTGAGGATTATGTGAGGACGCCTTGATTTTAATGTCTATTCAGTGGTAGATCTTCAACCGATTCGTAATTCTGCAGCGTTAATTGAGAATTAACCTGATCCCCGGTTTAATACCAGTCATAATGAATTATGGCAGTGAAGAATAAATGAAATAAATTTAGTGGTAATAAAATTAACAACATTGAAAAATACTGAAATCGCAAACAGCCAACAAATTCATTTTATTGAGTTACTAATTTATCATTTTCTTTGAGTACCCACTTGTACTCTCATTTCGCTTCAATATATCGTAGTGAGTGGAAATCGTGAACTGATTTTCACTCACTACGATTATGCCGTCTAGACGTTTGCAATAATCCGATAATCCTGCAATGAAAAAATGTTCATCACACACTTTGTTCGATAAGTACTTCATTAACTCATTTCTAACTTTAATGAATTATCTCATATGATAATGTACCTTTTTCACTGATGTTTCGGAGGCGATGAACAAGGTACGTGCCAATGGCACAAGTTGAATGTATGAAATATATAACAGTAGTTATAGCCTAGACTAGGCTTGAGAAAATGTTTAATTAAGGCTTGGTAAAATTAAACATTTGAAATGTAGTAAGCATTTGCTTAATTTTCATATTTCGTTTCATTAGTCTACAAACACCTTTTGTCTTCGACATTCCGTGTAATCGATACCACTGTAATTACAGTTACCTGTAATGTAGGAAATTATATTTTCATTTATTGCAGCTCCCCGAAACTACGTATTTCAAGATATATTATAAAATTTCACGAGTACGTATTATTACCTTTTGCACGAGATTCACTTTAATGTAACGCGAAAAAGTGAAATAATATTATGTCTATAAGCACAAGAACTATTTACGTTAGATGTTCCAAAAGCGTTACGTAATATAGATAACAAAAATAACATTATCTCCGGTTTTGCAGAAAGGAAGGGTCGCGTAGGCGCGCCGGTCGTTAGACACAGGACCCGACCGCTGAAACTCTCTAATAAACGAATATAATATCACTAGCCACTCGCTTCGTACGATGACAATAAAACTAAATCATAAGAAATGTTATTTAAAAAAATAAATATAACTTAGCTTATAGCATTTCTGCATTTATGAAGTTGTTAGGAACATTTTAAAAATTGGTTCAACGAAATTCGTTTGATGTATTTTTACTGGAAATTTGTTCAAACATATATTGTACAGTACAAATTATTTTGTATTATTAATATAGTTGTAGATAAATAATACGACCAATATAATTCAGTGGAGAGGATAGCTAGTACACAAATTGTTAAACATAACAGTAATCAGGTAGGTATAACGGAAGCCTACTGTACTGTACAAACGCTGTGTTTAATGGATGAACATTAAAACTGAATGGACATGCATATACCCACATACGGTAAAAAAATGAACACGTCAATATATGACAGAGAATCGATGCCAACGGGTTCAATTCAGGGTGAACTGTAGTAATTCATCAACGCCAAAAGGCTTTACGATGGTGATTAGCGTTTATGGTGTTTCTTTTGTTCCACCGAGGTATGATAAGCGGTGAGCGTTAATCTACCCTTTTTTTTTTTTTTACGTTGGGAAATGCTTTATGCACGTCCCGGCTGGGGCTGCCGGGGGTCTGTGGGATTCCTGGCCGAATACAACCAGACTACCCACTAAAGCGTTAATCTACCCTCGCTTAACGTGTGAAATAAACAAATCCGATTGACACAACAGTAAAACGAACCCAAATGTCTGCAGTTTATGAATATCGACTGGAATTACTAGAAATTGCATAAAATATTTAAATGATCACACAAATAAATAAAAGTCAACTTTTGTTTAATTTGGAACTAATAGGGCAGCTACAAACGCGAAGCATTAAGTTATTATTTCACCAAAATTGCATCGTATGCATATCGCCAGTCGTTGCTTGACAACGGTGAAGCCTGTCTTATTCATTCCATGTACAAAATGGCGTATGTTAGCGAGCTCGTCGGATACATAGTTAATGTTTTATATTAAATCATGAGTATTTATGTTATAATGTAGGAGTAGCTTTGTTGTGTTATACACTGCAATATTTTTCTTATAAATTGAGATAAACTGTCTGTCGGGCTACGTGACTTTCAACTTTTAACAAAGGGCTGGTAAGTGAAGCAGTTTTTTTAACATTGCCATTCGACATCTAGGTAACTATTGTGAAATATAAAGAGAGCGTAGATTCCATTACCTTCACATTTAATTGTGTATTAATTTCAGCCTACCTTACATAAAGCTATTTGACGCTTTTCTTGAAATTGACAGTAATTACTGAAGATATTATATCAAGTGACTGGAACTCAATTTTCGCGCGTTTTTAGGTCACAAGCTTTGAACTGAAGACACGCTAAAAGAAGTTCATTTATTCAGTGGCGAGGCGGCTCGAGTTCGATCATCTAATTCAATAGCATTAACATTCCTTTGCGATAACATCGTTTGAATAAAACATTGTTCGTTCCGTAACAATTGCCTTCCAATGAGACGTCAGGGCTTACTCAAAATGTAGCTTAATTTTTTTTTCTCTGTGTCATATTAAAATTTTTTTTTCGTTATAACAAACATTTAACAGGCGTAGCTCGTAGGTAACGTTCCAGTTAGTTGTTATGGCCAAGTCTTAAATGCTAAATACAGGATGTAACCCGTGACCCGGCGACTATGAATGGCTTAAAAGCATGCATAATGAAAGTAAATAAATAAAACGGTGATAATTAATTGTAACGTTTACCGGACGAAGCAAAAGTAATGTAATAAATATCATGTATGTCAGCATTTTGTAATTGAGAAAAATACCTATACCATGAAAATACACACCGCGCCAAACTTATCATAACAATTATCTATATTGATGTTATTAAACGCAAAAGTAGTTTTTTTCCCTCTGATACGTTTACAGATCGTCGTTGCTGAACCGATTTGGGTGAAATTCAATATGACGATAGTCATAGACCCCTCGTAGCGCTTCCTTTATTTCATTTGTATACCTAGTTGAAGTATAATTTGCGTAGTGTTATATAATGGTACGTCAAAGTGTCTATTCACTTTCAATGAATGTTTTTATACACTTTTTCGTCAGATTATTTAGCAGTTCAATACACATGTCTCTTTTATTTGCATGGAGCCACAATACATACATAATGATAATATATACTCGTACATGATTGACGTACGCTAGCCGTTGACACGAAGTGTTTACCGCGAACTCCTCAGTTAAAATTCAAATTCATAACCTCTTTACCAAAGCTTCAAATTATGTTTATATTAAATATGGCTGAAATATAGCGTTTTCGCTGTATAACGCTTTTCATTACATTATTTATTTACAAGTCAGCTCCTTATATGTAACGGTTTTCGTACGGAGTTAAAGAAGGTGGCCATTATTTTTGAATAATTTAGGACAGCGTTTAAGTTTTATTATTGTGGTAATCCACATTGTTTCCGTGACAGAGATAGGTATCATTGATATAAAAGAAAACTATTTCTCCGTATTCATCGAAAACTTAAAATCAAAGAGACGTTACATTATCCCGGGATGTGTTACAAATTATACCCTAATTGCGACTTTTATAATACTAAAATAATTTTCTAAGGCTACACGGTGACTTGTAAAACCCGAAAGTGAGACGGTTCTTTTTGACTGACCTCAGCGCTGCGAGCGGAATGTTAAGCGCTACGTCCAATGCGTTGTTACTTAGCCCATATCGTACACTCATGCCGTGTCATGCTCTATAATGTATTCAAGGCTTCGTTCTTTGCTTGCATACTTGGTTGTGCGCCGAGTCTATCGATTTCCCTAACGAAGAATTAATCTAATGTAATTGTAGACGTGTATGTGATGTCTTTGCTGTAACTCAAAACAGAAAAAAACAAAAGATGACAACGTAACGTATACAAAATGTCACCGTCCTTTAACACATTCGTGACGTCATCGCCACGGCCTGAATGATAAGCGCTCCTTGTGACGAGTTATTACTTACCGTATAGCGTACTATCATGCCGTGTCATGTTACGTTATGTATTGAAGTGTTAATAAATATGTTTTTATGAAAAGCAAAGCACTCATCATACATTTTATTTATCAAATTAATGATAAATACATGTTAATTTACAAATAAATTAAATTTGCTCATGAATTTGAAACGACAGCACTAAGGATGGATTAGATATATTTACATTTTGTAATTATAAAATGAGGAACTCACAAATTACAATAGCTCGTTAATAGCATTGATTTAGCTGTTAGTTGCCAATAATCCTAACAATGTTGATGATTTATGAATATCCAGCTATACATAAGCACCATTGGTTGGCCCGATCGATTTGTGGTTAGTGAACCTAATCGCTGAGCCGAGTGCCTAGGGTTCGACTACCAAGTACAAGTCTTTGTGTTATAAGCAAATGTCTGGATGGAAAATTATTATTGTTACCAATCTCCATATGAAAATAAGACAGCGTTATCAAGTGGATATTAGAAAAATAAAGAATAAATTTACCTGAAAAGTAATCTTGGTGCAAAAAACATTGTTTTTTACGAATAGGCGTCATCGCTTAGTAATTCACAATGTTATAATACAACATATATAGATGTTTCGGGGCGCTGTTATGTACTTACTTATATATCGTTATAAACGAAAACGGTGACCGAGCTGTCATTTGATAAACTTCTGGTTATACATATTCGATAAATGTCGGTAAATATTCGATAAACTCTGATGAACTTGGCAGCCATTTCATTAAACATTTGATGTCATTCTTGTAAGATCCGGCAGTTAATCAGCTGTGTAATTATATTTTTTAAATGTTATAACATTTTGGTTGTATCCAATTATATACAAATACATGCGGTAGGTATCTAAATACTGAAATAGTAAAGAATGATATTCGTAGTTTCGTTATCGAAAATCAACGTTATTCTACGAACATGACGATATTTAATTATCGCACAGTAATGTTCACATGTTACAGAGTTACTCGTACATGTGTAATTACTTAGCGTATCACTCATTTATGCTCCGTCATTTTCGCCAACGCTAGTCATGCGCTAATGTCATGAAGTTGGCAATTCGAAATTTGAAATTCTAAAACTAACTGAAACTAAAACTGGAATTGAATACAATATTACCTTTCCATTAGATGCCTCCTTAAAAATATCTGTATAAGTGTTATATGGTATGAACCTATATGTATTATTAGTTTATCAGTTGTGTAGTCGCCATAGTACAGGCTCTGCCCATTTTGGGGTCAGTTAGCCGTGTATAAGTGTATAAGTGATTATGATTATATATATAACTATTTGTCCCGGCGAACTTCGTACAGCCGCACACTAAATAAATAGTTTAGTTACACCAATACCTGTACCGATTTTAATCATATTTGACAGGATTGTTTGACAGGTAAGCATTTTATATGGAAAAACTAAATTGCTGTTACCTGCTACCACGAAGCTAATGTAGCTAATACATTACTAAAGAACTTAACATTTTACTCGCATTTGTAAACATTTGCATATTCCTTAAAATTGGGAATTAAAAGATAATATTTAGGGTAACAGATGCTTTTTAGAGTATTTAGAAGTAGCTGTTGGGGTAAGTATTTGTATATGCTCGCTTTACTTACTTCTCCCGTAAAACAGTCGTCTTGTTAAGACAAAATTACGTGCATAAATTACATGCTGGTACGGTTAAAGCACTTATTTCATGGCGAGATCGGTACATAGTATGTCACCATAAGGCGACATCAATCCACTACTGGCCACAGCGTTCCCAGGGTACGCCACTAACTTCGGTCTTTCTCGCCGTTC
Organism: Agara belti belti; assembly: GCA_018245935.1. Classification (NCBI taxonomy): domain Eukaryota; kingdom Metazoa; phylum Arthropoda; class Insecta; order Lepidoptera; family Hesperiidae; genus Agara; species Agara belti. The sequence continues at coordinate 18,278 of DWEM01000036.1, forward strand.
TGCGCAGATCGTTGCGCCATCTAGTGAGAGGGCGTCCCACGCTTCGTTTGCTGAGACGCATCGATAATATTATGTATCCATGTTTACCATTCTGTTTAAAAGGCAAATAATTTTTCAGTTCTGTACATATACATAATTATGTATTTTATCGCTATAACGAGAACAATGACGTAAGTGTAATTACTTACCGTGATATTGAACATTCATGCCGTGTCATTTTGAATAGTGTGTCAGCATTTACTCTAGGGAGTTCATGTTTCGATATTGTTTCGGTTTACATGCAAACAGTTCTTCATTCTAGCTGACATCTGCGATTTTACAATGAGTATGGAAAAATAAACTTATAGAATTTTATAAATCCTAAAATGTAACTTAACCTGCGTTGTTATCTGTGTCGAGACGAGAGGCTTTTATATCGTGTTTTTGAAACAGGCGTGCTCGTGACTAGGTGCTCATTTAGTGTTAAGAAAGGTGTAATCTAGGAAATGCCGCACTTGCTTAGAATGTGCCTATGTCTTGAATAATTCCAACTTGTAAGCAGCGCGTAAAAACAGACCATAGCAAGGAGTTTCACTTTTTAGCAGTTTGTGCCAGAAAATAGCTAGCGAAACATTCCTTGATGCTAAAGGATATGTCTAAAGGGTCTAACAAGTGTGAATGATAACCTGCGGTAGATCTTGACGATCGTTGATAAAACGCAACTGGATGAATTGAATTTTTGCAGTAGGTACCTATCTGCCCACACTCTTGAAAATGAAGCCTACAGAAGATCGCCAGACGAGTCATAGAAATGTTGAAAAGATTGTAAGTAAAACGTTTTTTCAACTCTGAAAACGAAATTGTGACACTTGTCACTTTCGCGAACGAACTGACGATCCAGCGCCATTAAAAGATCTTAGTTATTCAGCGACAAGTGACATCTCAAATGCTATCGAAATTCTAAATATTTGTCGACCAGTCAACTTGTATAGCATGGTAATAAATTTCATCTGGTACAACAACATGGTCGCATGAATTTAGATTTCAGGGCTACAACAGTAATATATGCTTCAACAAACAGTTTACGCTATCGTCAAGTTTAAATTATTGTTTTCGAGTCTTGCGAATATCGTTTTAGTAACTAGTAATCTTGATTAAATCTCGTAATTGGCACTGATGGACCCGCTAGCTCGAATATCAAACTCGATTGTAGTACTAATTAACGACTGACGTTATTGTAACAACGGACGATCGTTTCGCTTGGAGATTTCGATACAGCTACGTTTTTGATTACATAGATGCATGACGTATCTATTATATTAGCGAAAGTGTTTGCTTTTGCTTGCTTCATATTGTTTCAAACCAATATTGAAAATAGATAAGAGTTATGTAATTATTTGGATGTACTTACTTATTTACCGCATTTTGAGTACGTTGCAGTAACCAGGAAATATCTTGGGATAAATGGTACAGTCAGGCCAGTCATACTCTCAGCTAGCTGTATAAGTAAGTTTTGACTAAGTGTTGAAAAAGTGCGTCGCTTAGTAAACTTTACGTGATTGCTATGAGGTTATACATGCAAAAAGTGGTTTAAAGATTTAAAACAACACATTTAAAGATCCCACGGAACTTGCCTTTGGAACACTTCCATGCATTTTCAACTGACTTATAATATAAGCCTAGCTTATAAGCAATAGCGGTAACAATCAGTTAGTGCATAATATCCTTACGCAACGTAACCCCGAATAACTTTATTAATTAAATAATAATAAGACGATAAGAACAACCTTGACATTTACGTTTAGCATTTGGCGGGCAGTGTCGGCACTATCTCGTCGACGATCTGTTCCAGGATAAAGAATTTTTCGCGGCATGTTGTCTCAAGACCCACACGAATTACAAAGAAAGTTTTGGGACCGTTGTCGTTGTCGATGAACTTGTAAATATATGATATTGCAAGGATGTTTACTTACCGATGAATTCGGATCTTAATAGCGTTTGTATTTTATTATAAAGTGATCGTATTATTTAAATGCCCTGCAATATAATTTTCCCCAGTTTCAAGGCTTAATACGAAAATTACTTAGGCGACCGAGTTTCACTCGACGCTTTTAGAATTTTCTTTAGGCATATAATGTCTTACCGGCAGAAAAAACTTGTTTACATTCGTTAAAATACCAGCATAGATACCTACGAAATAATAATATATGCACCTGATACGTCTCTAATGATTCTGATAACATTTGCAATAGTATCAAAGTCGTTACATGCCGTTTTCAAGTTTTCAGAAATTTCGGAATTTTCGGCAACTGTCTTACATATGCCTAAAGTAAAGTAAAAAGTAAAAAAAGGTATATTGTAATGCTACCTACTGTACTGATGTTTATACCGAATTTAAGTATATTTATATGAAATCACGCTCTCGGAATCAGCAAAATTAGTTGCAATTTATTAAAACAAAAATGATATAAAGCAAAAAATAACGTACAGAAACAATACGCGGTAGTAACTCAATCAAAATACTTTACCTTTTAGTGGTAACGAACAAAAATACGAAAATTAATATTCCAGCAGCTAAAAAATTGATCACATTTAAAATTTTACGCGGCGGCTGAAGCTTAATTCCATTTGATACTTCACAAAAATTTAAACTTTCGATTGTGACGAAAAGAGCCGCCGCGCGGAACGAAATATGAAAACTTTTTAGTCGTTCACGAGAAAAAGCTGTCTAGGCTCGGTACTCAGGTTAACACAAAACCCATTAAAAGTTCCCAATAGAAAGATGAAAAATGAAAATACTTTCCGTACCCTGAGGTTCTGACTTCATAATGCATATGACTTGCTCAAAACACCTATTTAAGACTTCAATATTAGATTGATGAAGTCCGCAAGAGCGGAATAGCCAAAAAAATTGTTTCCTTTGATAACACTTCAAGAACTTAGTGGCTGTTCACTTTTCTACACAGAAAAATGATAGTTTGGTGGAATTCCACACTTGCTTTAATGTTTTTGTTGAAATTTCCATATTTATAAAATAATTTACATGGTGTATATGCCGTGATATGCTACTTTTTCTCGTATAATATATATATTTATTTAAATTATAGAGCAATCTAGTACTAGTTAGTTTTCTCAAACCAGAAGACATGTTTTATCGAATCTTTTAACACGTAACTAATCCATAGTACCTCCGATCGGAAGTGATTGTTCGCAAATGGTTGCAGAAAGTATTGAAACTTTCTTTAAACCTTAAAACAGTGTGTCAGTGTTTTCGTTATACATATGTTGTTTTAGTATTCCTTGGTGAAATAGAGCCTACGTTACACCAGACCTGTTTATAACTGTAAAACATTTGTCGCTATAGAATGCTAAAGTTGATAGAAGAATATGAAAAAATCGAAAATTGCTTTCTTATTTCACTTTGGCGTTGGAGATAACAAGGTTCGAGCCTTAACTAGCTTTAACTGCAAATCGAATTGGAATTCCTGATTTAACTATTGGAAGTGAAAATTTAATAGCAGTTCCGTTTCGCATATAACTCGCAGTTATAACGTTATTAAGATGGTTATTTTGTCATAATTTGAAATATGGATATAATCTATTACGTTATCTGAGTACTACAATCCGCAAACGATTATTTGTTACCTACGTTGTAATAGTAATGTATTATGCTTTAATTTATCAAAGTATTAAGTATTTTTTTCATGAAAATCTTTTACAAATGTCCACATAATATGGATGGGATAATTTCAATAATTTGCCTATTTTCAAACGCACGGCAAGTGCGTCAATCCTTGTTATTATTTGATCCGTTTATCTGATCGAAATAAAGCGTAATATCTAATTAGATACCATTATAGCGAAAAAAGATTCCGTATGTCCTTTCAGAAAGACCCTCGAATCCCATACAATGATTCCGCGATTCAATTACGGACGCTGAATGGCCGGAAATATCGAAAAATATTAATCCTGCGATTCGTATGAATCTTCCCGATTTTTCCGTTCGGATAAGGTAAGCTTTCCTTGCAGATTTTTATTCAGTTTTATGTTTACTTTTTTTTTTCACCTTTATTCATGGAAGATGTGTGTTTATGTAAATGGGTAGCACAAATAGAAATGGAGTGGAACCGTGTAAGACTAAAGGAATGGAAGTGTGACAGAGAGAGAGAGAGAGAGAGAGAGAGAGAATTAAATAACTATATTTGATACCCTACATTATATATACACCCATTGAGAATCTTTATGCTGTGAACACAAAATGCAAAATGTAGTGCAACATATCAATACCAACCAACTAATCGTATTATTGACTGCTACGACTTGTTAGTTGATAATACCAATTAGTTGAAAACTAACCTTTCGACACTAATCCTGGCTGCTAACATATAATATCTTACGAGTTTCGTAAGAAGTCTCTCAAGTAAAGTGTCATTTGAAAATAAAAGCCGCTATTGTTGGCCTCACTAGTGCCAATTTTCTTGAAAGCAGCGCTCTGACATTTGCTGGAAGGACCGAGCTTAAATTGGTATTCCGAGGCTCGATTATATAGAAACCGATTGCCAAAGTTGACAGTTAATGCTCTGGCACTCTTAAGGATACTTGTGGTAGGAACGTGTTATACATGCTACGATTTCCTTTGTTACTTGGCATCCCATGGATGATTGGTGGGAAAATTAATAAAAACTGAAGTCTATTTTCGCAAAGGCTAAACTAACATTGGGTCTCCGAAAGCCTGTATGCTTCTAATTAGAACCAAAGTTAATAACGAGAGATCAGTTATCACAGAAAATATAACGTTCCTCGCTCTATACTTTGCGATATTTTAGTAATGGGGATCCTACTCATTTGTTATGGCATTCAATGATATAGTTTTAGATCATAATATAATGTTTATAATCATTACCACGTAGGCTGAATAGATGATGTCTACAGTCTATACTTTATAGTGTGTGTGTTTGTTTGCCATTAGGTCATGTAGAGCCGTTTGCAGCATGAAGTAAAAAAAAAGTTACACTGTGATGTAGCTATAACTTTTGCAGCGCCGTACCATTGGACTAAGAGTTCCGACGCTTTTAATTTGTTCGTATTTTAGTATAATATTTGGCTGATTTCTATCAGAATTCGAAACACATTTTTTTAAGTTATTCATTCGCGAATAGTTTCGGGTCCATTGTCTGTTATATTATTAAGTGAATCAATGTGGCTTCCATGTAATGTTAATCGAGCTAAATATATGTATATAATCTGCTCGAATTTAGATATAAATAAATGTATTATACAATTATTTCATTTTATATATATTAGGGACTTATTGATTCATAGAACATTATGCCCGGAAAGTTTGAAAAGTTCCCAATATATTTCATATTTCGTATTAACTATTGGATTAATTAAATTGGCCGGCCGGGCTTTATGAATAATCTTTTGGGTAGAATAATAAAATGAATGAATGGACGTGTATTATTAAATTCCTTAATATGTAATATTAATATTACTACATCTCACATCGTTTTTTCTGCCATGTCTAAATGCTATATGTATGTCATTTAAAATCCGAAATATTTTGTCCTTCCGGACGCATCGCTCAATCCATATTGTCTTCTTTAACTGAAACAATCAGCTATCTATTTTCCAATGGTGATAACGTCGAAATTGTCAACGTTTACACTTTACTCTTCAAAGATTTAGTTTTATAATCAATCATCTGCAGTATATTTCCCTTTCCTTATTTATTTTGTGTCACAGATTGTAAGATATAAGCTCATATTTATATGGCGGGACATGACCTATAAAAGTTTGCTCAGTTTACATCACGTAAACACTGATATCTAATATTTAACCAAGTTTATACTTTTACAAAACAGTCTGTAACAGTTGCTGAATGTCCCACTGCTCACAGATATCAAGCGATCCCTTAGTTTCGCTCGTTTTCTAACACATAGCAACCCAATCTAACTAGCGCTAGCGAAACTATGTATGACCAAGTGCGGTAAATTTGATATGAGATGACCATTTTACATATGAAATCATTATTTTTGTTATGGAATGTTTTAGCTACTTTTCAATTTACAAAGAGTTACTATCCTGAATAGCAATGGAACCATATTATATCTCTAGTAAGTCGTAATTAATAAATCAGCGAGTGGAATAACAGTAGACCATTATAAAAACATTAATTTTGCGTAAATAGATCAAAAAGCCCAAAATATATTTATAATATTCGAGACTAATATAATGCGAATGAATTGTTTTGCTTGAATATTAAAGGTGAATTCACCTTCTGCTATTAGGTACAAAAATATCAACGAATTGATAAAAGAGTAAGATTTTGCTCTTGTTGTACTCTTAAAATTAGATTATAAATATATTCATATATGTTTTATAAAGATGAAGAAAAATATCTTGAATCTGTTTAGAGTTCTTTATAATGTCGTTGACTTTATATAGTGTCGAGCCTGTCAACCGGTATTTAGCGTACCAGGCACAGGTCTTGACTCTTCACTCTGAGAGAAGACCCATCTCCAAAATTAATAAAATAAAAGAGGGTGATGGCCGATGAAACTGCTATTTTACAAGGTATTCCCGTTAAAGTTTCCCCATATTTGCAACATAAATGTAAGCAAAAATTTAAAAACAGTTTCTATAGTGAAATACTTTGAGATATTTATTCGACTTAAACAGAAATTGCCTGTTATACCTGAATGGCTCAGCATAAACAAATAAACATGAACAGTTGTCTTGGCAAGTAGTCAAACGTGCTGGGCCTTTAATAATATGGGTATACAATGCAAACCATAGCTCGCTAAACATCTTCTAATTCACACAAGCTGTTATAGCTCTTAAGTGCAAAACGTAAGGCGTCAAATCCTTTGTATAGTCCCAATAGATGTAATACAACTACGTTTGCGTGTATACAGAACGACGTATCCATTCGCCCTGATCATAAACAAATGGAGGCAATAGCAATCATGCAAATCAGAAATCGCTGTTACCATTGCAAATGTACTACGTGAAGAAAGACAAAGACCTCCTTTTCGTAATATGACGGATCAAAACGTCAACAATCGTCAATTATGTACGCTTGTTTTTCTTGCAAAATTGTGAGGTTGTTGAACTCTCAACTTATCTGTCTGTGATGATATTGCTGGCTTTTTTTCTCTAAGTAGCTTTATAACATTAAAGCTGATTACACTGATAACAAATCAGTGGTACATTTTTTGTTTAGGTTCCGAGTGCGGTAATACTGTCTGTTTATAAGTAGCTCGTACCAGATATACCTATAGCGTGTAAGTAGCAAGCCATCAGAATCTCAATTTAGGGAGAGTCTGTGTTATGAAAACCAGAGAGCTGATAAAGTACATAATTAGATATTTTTAAATTCATAATTACACAGATGATTTTACCACTAGTTTTGGAACAAACATTATGCTCAACACACACATACATATTTGTCGTAGGTGGGAATGGAACCCCCAATCCTCGGTTCAGCGGTTCGGTTCAGTAACTGTTGGAACAACGCACCAATCATATACCACCACCTCGTCTACCGTCACCACGCTTCTACGTATACCACACGACATCACCTACACTCCGAATTTTTATAACGACTTTTGAGCATTATTGAAATGTTCGATTCAGTAACTAAAGAGTGATAAAGCAGAGAGAAGATTGCGTGCAAGTTTTATTATGAATAAATAATTTTATCTAGTCAAACTTTGCCTTAGCATAAAAATGAAATATGGGTATAATTTCAAATGTTCATATTAAAATAATCAATATGAGTTCTGGCTCTCTAGTTAAAATCTAATCGACTTCATCTTAAAACCGACACTAGCTCGTAATTTGTTCGCTAGCCTCTACTTTAGTGTACTTTACACTACTAACTCCTCTTGAGGTCTCAAGTTAGGTACCACGAAATAGTATCGTCAGTCGAAATTTCTTGCGAATTGGGCCAAGTCTGTACGTCTCTGTAAGTTACTTCGGGACGCTGTGACCTATATTCTGTGCTCGTTTTCATCTCAGAAACAACGATATTTTTGTGTAGCAAAGCGCTACTTTGTTCTTCATTCGCGTTTCCGCTTTTAATTAATTAAAAAAGGAAATCCCGCCTTTTGCTTGAAAAATGTAGGACGCTCAGTTGTTCATGGATTGTACCATGAAATAATGTTATAGTGGATATTTAGTAATGTCGAGGAATAAGTACAGACTTTTACATACTATATCGTTATTTCCATCGTCATTGCAACCGTGGGGATTTATATTATGTCGCATTATTACATATTTTATATAACAATAGTTTTCATTATTATAAACATTTATTCATAATAAAATATACAAGTATTTATATAAAATACTAAATATATAAACTAAAATCACTGTCAAACGAGGTCTTAAAGAGATTTCAGTTATGTATAAATACTTACATAAATAAATTCAATCAGGTACAATCTTATACTAAAATTCCATTATCCTAAAACAGTTCCACTTTCACAATTAAATTCGAAGTTCAATTTACAGAAATATGTTTAAAACAACTTCGAGGGTTTACTAAAGTAAATCGAACCCGATCCACTATTATAACTATGATATCGAATTGCAAAACTTGTTCAATGGGATTTATTGAATTTAGAACTATTTGTGGTGAACGGAACAGTTCAAACGTTTGTAAAGTATGTAGCAGTCTGAATGCATTTCAACTACGACTGAAATAGAAGGTGTAATCCGCTTAATGAAATAAATTGTAAACCTTTATGAACCTTTCACAAAATCTGTTAATTTTTTTTACTTGAAACGTCCCTCAAATCATTTTAATATAATCGATTTCAAAACCTGCATGTAACGAATACTCTAATAAGGAATAGAAACTATTACCAGTCTAATCATATTTATGTCGCTAGCGTATACTGACTGTTATTGTATGCAACCAGAGCTAAATTTACCTCCGTGAGTTTATTTAGTCATAATTTAGTAGTATTTAGATTTATTCCAGTAGTAGTGGCCACGTTTGACAGAGCTCGCTATGGTATCGTACATATAATAATGAATTTCATACTAGTGCTCGTTACTAATTACAAACTTAACAAATGGCATATCAACACGAACAAATTCAATACTTTAAAATAAACCAGAACTGTACATATATGTACATATGTTGAACATAAATTTAAATAACCACGTATCCACTATTGAAAACTTCATAAAGACACAATAGCTTAGATGGATCACTATGAACATTTGTATTCTGTTTAAGCAACACCCTCAAATATTGCTCGGCCGTCATGATTTGATGAGATTTCCGACGCCTAAATGAATTACGTAATGAAATAACAAATTCCTTGTGTTTGCGTAATTTGCACTCTTGACGTGAAAAATGAATTCTTAAAGGCAAAGAGAATTTAAGAAAAGATCACGGGAAGAAAAATTTAAATAAAAAAAGCGGTCGACACGATAAATGACAGAGTAAAAGTGCGATCGTTACTGTCAGATGCATGTAACGTTGGCAAAGAAAACCCGTTATTAATAGCTCAGGGCAGCTCAGGGGTTTCCGCTGGGAAATAATATATCGTGACCTTTTGGAACGGCGGGACACTTGAAAATGTGGGGCAAAATAGGGTCATAGTCCACAAGGTGATTCAAATTTTAATAAATTTCAGTTTGAAAGTTAGCAAAATTTCTTTTGATTTTTGTCATTTTTATTAACATTCACTTAGTTTTTTAATGCGCAGGTAAGACTGCCTATACATTTGTATGTAAACATATATATAAGTACTCTTATGGGTAAATATGAAAAATACTGCATAGCGTAAAAGGTTGACTTATAATTAAACATTTTCGTCTGTACATTTTAACCAGACGACCGATGGACTAGAGAAATCGGTATTAAAATAAAATATAAGATCAGTTACTATAAAATAATAATGATCTAACCTCGTAAAAGAAACTAAAACAGTTACATCAATGAAAAGAAAATCTTAACCGTTTTCGTGACACATAAAATTACACCAAATACATATAAAATGACAGGGATTGACATGAATAAAGACAATATGTAACATGATGAATTGGCAAAAATAGCTAAATCTTTGCGAGCAATAAATAACGATTCGTATAGATCTCTCTGTAATGAAATTGAGGTTCAAAAGCTCCAATTTTTCTTGACTGGACGAATCGTTTTGTTAGCGACGTTAGTATTGATCCATAACATTACGTTAGATCGAATCAGTCTTATAGTGAATAGATGACAAATTTAATGGAGGAGGCAAACGGAGGCCAACATTTCTAAATTGCAAACATTATTAGACGCTGTTTTAAATCCTAATACAAGTCTAATACATTTGAAAGTAGACATTAGAAAACACGTCGCTTAAAGTTTCATATCAATTTATAAACATTTTTGAATCTCTTGAATTTTAAATAACATTTGTAGAGCATAATTTTACAAAAGTATACATTAAATAAGCAATAGTTAAGGAGTATATACTCAACGCATATTTTAGTATCATAACAAAACATCATTCTGCTACATATATTATTTGTTTTGAGTCAATGTCTTTTGGACCCGTACTAAACATTTCCGATGTGTGAGTATAGCCCCCGGTGCTCGGATGGAATTAAATATAAATAACATCGGAGGGTCTGCTAGGGTTAAGGGAATCAAATTAAAAAATAATATGCCTTCCAGATTCCCAATGGCTTGGATCGATTGAAGTGGTTTCAAGAAATATTTTTTTGCTCACTTATTTACCCATATATGTAAATGAGGATTTTGGTTTGCCTTACCTTTGTATGCTCGGACCATTGCGTGACGAATTGCGAGCCTCGTCGCTGCTACTATGTTTTTTAATTTTCACCATTTTGTTCCCACGATTGGTAGAGATTTAAATGTGTACCCAAAATATTCTCCATGCGGCCCTGAAGAATATGTTACTTACTACATATAAAAAAATTGATAATTTACATGAATTTGTTAAACATGTTCTAAATACATAATATTAAAATTTAAATAACAGGACTACTAGGGCGATCTCAACAAAACTTTGGACTTTTGGAATTAAGTAAATTAATACAATTAAGCTTTATATCCATTTAATTATTGTGATCGTCTATTTGTTCAAAAGGCTCTATAGAATAATTTGTATCCTACTTTACATTTGATTTGAAGCTCGGTATATTTTGCTGCTTTTCTGCCCAATTAAAGATACAGCGCTTGACCACAGAGAGAAAGAAGAGAAGAAGAAAATCACTTTACCGCCGAATATACACACATAGCTACAGAGTTTTAAAACAGTACGTTGGAAAGTGTGTTAGTCGAGTTATTTGTACTTAAAGACATGATAAGCAGTTATGTTAAGTTATTTTTAATACAAAACAACTCTAACGGAACAATTATTCAAGTGTTGCGAAGACTGTACCTGTATAGTCAACATACAAGCTTGGAGTAGCAACTTACATCGTCCTATTTTTGAGAAAAAGCCGCTTTTGTGCAAAAGGATGTGGAGTGGGTACTAGAGCATTGTGTTACTAGGTAAATGAGTAGAAATACTAAGAATATATTTATGTCATTAATCGTTTAGTTACTGCATTCTTATGATTATAATGAACATTTGTTATTGATAAAAATCAGAAGTGTACCAAATCCAACGTCGTTTACTATTAACGCATTAGATATGTGATCTTGGGTATTTGTAATTTCTGTAGCGTAGCGTAAAGAGTAGCAATCCTTTTTTCAAACCTTGTATACCATTCTATAACTCTTTACTATTCTATATAAACATACGGGTATATGACTATTTAAAATAATTTAGGTAATCAATGACTGCACTATTTGCAGTACCTTTTGAATTACAAGTCGTTTGGCCTAGACGGTAAAGTATATGCATCTCATTTTTTTACAAATAATAAGGTCTTTAACTAGAGTAACATAACTTAAGAGTATTTTCAAGTCTTCAAACTGTAACATCACGCCTGTACTCCCCGAAGGAGTAGGCAGAGGAGTGTAGTACACCCCCACATTTCACCGGTTACGTTTAAGTCCCACAATGGAATAAGTGGTGAGCCTATTGCCATACACCGGGCCCACATCCAGACTCTGAGTCACTACTAGAAATTCTAAATTAGAAAAATCCAGCAGTACCCAACCCGGGATTTGAAC
>DWEM01000037.1:0-30016 GCA_018245935.1 Agara belti belti
CATGCGAAACGTAGATTTTCTGAAAAGCGAAACAAATGAGCAGGCACGCCTGTGCATATTGAATATTAGTACCTATCAATCAGTTCAGTTAGTACCTAACAGGTGTTACGTACGTTACGTTATGTAACAAGAGCGAATTAATATTTCTTATTTAGCAGTCTTAGTAAAACACAGATACTGACCCAACTAACAAACATTATATATTCGTAAGTACTCGTAACTAGGCAGTTAAAGCAAGGTTGCTTTAATTTCACTTGCGGTAAGTCGTGCTAAAAATAATGTAAGTAATGTGAATACCGTTAAGTGCTGCCCAGACATAAATTTATTCCTTAACAATTTGCAGCGTCATGTCGTGGCCTAAATGCAAATGAGAAAAATACCACATTTCGTTGCGACCACGTGAAACAAACGTTACTATGACTACATTATCGATCCGCGGCTTTTCCGAGGCTTTCGTCTGAAACATTCACATTTGCTTGACATGCGCTGAAATAAAAAGGGCCATGAGACACGTCCAGACGGCGCGACCGTGTTAGATGGGGAGCGATTCGAGCGGCCGACGCTATCGTCACTCTCAATACATGGATATATCGGCACATTAGTGCACCCACTGAACGGTCATTGTTGCTCGTGGGAGCGATCAGTGTGGACGAAGTGGGAGTCCGGCGATCTCGGACAATGGGTGCACGCGCGAAACGAGCCGATACGCGCCGCCGACGATGCGCGAGCGACCGTTTTTAAAAAGCACTCCGGAGCGCTCATTAGCCGGTGCACCGTAACTACGCCGCGGTTAGGGGAAGCGCAACGCGTGTGCAGCACGGGGCATTAGAAAGTGTAATGTATAGTGCGGTGCGATGCTGTCAGTGAGCAAGCCGGCATCTTTAATCCAGCAGAAGAAACAGCAGTGGGCGCGGGAGAGAGGTCTGTACTCGGCCCGCGCGGACGCCGTGCGCGTGACGTACGCGCGCCGGCCACGCGGCCGCGCCGCCGTATCTCGCCTGCAGCACGCCGCCTTCACGTTTCATACATAATTCGCGGTCGCTATTTCTTTTGATGTTTCCGTCCACTCGCGTCGACTAATTTGTTCGTTTCGCACGTTACAGTGGTTCAGTTAAGATCTAAATATTAAACCCCATTAACTTGTTCGGTACGTATCTACATACGCCGTATTGTGATTATATATTTGAGGCATAAAAATGTGCATTTTATAATTGAGAAAATAATTAAATAATTGTACATAATGATCCTTACGTGCGTGTCGTTTGACAATATGATTTATGTGGGTATGAACTAACGCCGCTCGTGCGCTCTCCCAGGCCGGGATATTATCTAAAATGCAGTTATTTGAATGCTATTCAAGCAACTTCTCACACGTAAGTATAGTAGGTAATAAGTCCATACGTAGAGTGCTGTCCATAAATACATACAATAAAGTCCGACATGAAACACTTATTTTTTATTTAGGTAAAATAAAGATTTACTCGTGAAATTTTTCATCATAAAAAGTACTCATTATGTACAATCATCATGATTAGAGTATACATAATTTATGTAAATAATAAATTAATTTAACATCACAATACAGAAATTTGGAAAATATTTTCGTGTTACTTAAGGTAGGCGTATTTAGCAATGGTTGGTAGGCTAGGTAGATACTAGTGTAGATTTAATTGATTGATTTTTAATGTAACGTAATGTGCATGTATTAGATTATCACAATTATCTTTTTACCTAAAATTGAAAGATATCAGACTAGTGACAGAAAATTAGGTCCAGCTTGGGTCACCTAATTCAAAATCCGTAAGGAAATTACCGGGCCAGCAAAGTGGAAGTCAAATATTTCAGTAAACCTCTATCTATCACGGGCCACATAAATATTCTGACATAATTATCCTCTTATATAGTTAAGTTTAAATAATGCCTGTGTAAAATTCTATATACCTGTATTGATCTAAGTGGAATATTAAACTTGATAAAAAAAATTGTGCTGCATATTTAATTGAAAAACTTACAAAAAATTGTATAAGTTCTCTTTTCTAAAAAGATAACATGATCGATCGAATATCATTAGAAAGCAACAATGAAATTTGTTCTCCTTCGTAAACAAATGTGTTATGTATTTTACTTTCAACAATTTACATACTTACTCGCACCGACTATAGTTACTGGATTCGAATACAAATAGCTCCAAACATAATGATTTCCTACGTTTACATGATTATTATCTGCAATCAATTTACAAAGCTAATTATTAAGTTAAGAGACAAATACAAAATAATTGTTTCAAATACTAAAACAATTTTATTACCGAGGATAAATAAATGTAGATATGTTTTCATGGGCCTTGATTCTAGAATTTTGGCATTTTTTACGTACGCGTGTGCCAGTGGAATGTCAATGAAATATAAGAGAAAACGAGTGGAGCATTTTTAGTTTTAGAATTTCAACAATTTAGTCGAGAAAGGTTATTGAAAAACGTAAAATCGTCCAAAATACGAGCGTCGATACGCACGGCTGTAAAAATTCAGGTTTCTAGTTTTAGCGGTTTACGCTGTGCCTTGATATCTCGGTCAGTCCATCATCTGTTACCTTCCTTTTTTACATAATAATATAGATATAGATGATATGGATGAACGATTAATTTATTAATATTCCAATAATTGAGACATACGTTTAAATCGATCCCAACCATGTAGACACATTTATAATAAGTCCGTACATCATTTATATTTATTTTCATAATGCTATGGTAGGTAATCTACCATGTATCTTTAAAGTTAATTAGGTTATAAACGAAATATTTCCATTGGTTATAAGCTAGAAACTTTACAAACACCTTTTAGTATAATTTATGTGTTTGCATAATGTTGTATGCCACAATTGAGACTAGATTTGTGTCAGCTTGTTATATCATACGAAGAAAATAATATTTATTAAGGTTCATTACCGTGAGGTAAACACTAATCTTGTACCTACTTAATTCAAAACTGTTACAGCATATGACATAAACCATTGGCCTGGTCAGTTATGTATATTATTATTAGTTTGGCACCTATAATAATTGATTACGATCGTAATACAAAAAACAAATTAGTATCGAGAAGACTAAATCATCAGCAAACATTTCGTTATATTCGTTTTTCTGTTAGAAATGGTTTTTCAGGGCACCTACATCGGTAAATATTTGAGGTATGAATGACGAGCGCGGCCATACAATTAGCCACCTGTTAACACAACGTGCGTGATATCGGTAATCGATAACCATACGCCTAAAGGTCGCACATTGACTTGAAGTAACCTCTGTGACCTCCGCCCTTAACTATTAGTAACATTTAAAGATACGAGGATACAATGAGGAAATATTATAATTGTAATCTTAAACCTAATTTTACTAATCGATACTGTTACTTATTTCAAATGTTCAAAAGAATGCTGGAAATTCCGTCGAATACATTTAATGACGGAACGAAGTGCTTAAAAAATACTTAAAATGTCTGAAACGGTATGCTGACAGAATAAAAATTACATCTTGAATTGTTTTTATGACAGTAAACTTTCAGTTTGGCCTAATTGATACATTACATAAGGGATTTATTATAGCGTTATGATAATATAATGAAAAGAAAACATTCGCTACTCATTAGTTGAGAACGCACGAGAGCGTGGCGGGCGGCTGCGGACGACGACGCAAACAAATGCGCTGCTATTTACAAGATAGTTCCACTTTGTTATTACACTGTATATTTGTGATATCTGTAATTAACGTACCTAAACCGTAGAAAGCTGTTTCAGTAAGAGAACGGTAGTATAATGGACAACATTCTCGCCTACATTACTACGTTGATTCGATTATCCTATATTTCACAAATACCTACTTACCTAAGAATCACCTCATTTATACAAGACTTGTTTCATTTATATTCATACTATATGTTTATATCCGTCACTGCTTATTAATTAAAGTAAAAGTTCTCTGAATTATCATAAGCCGAAACTTACAAGTGTAACTTTGTTAGAATGAATAGCAAGATAAGCTTATGTAATAACGCATGTAAAACAGATCTCATTCATTAACCAAGTAGTTTATTATTTAAATGTATAAAAACAGAGATTTACAAAGCAGTAAGAAGTAGCTGCTAGTTACGTTAACCTATTTAATACCTAGGTTATCATTTCGCAGTGATTATTATCAACTGGGTAAGTACCTATCCGTCTGTAGCTAAGTCTTAGCAGCAAATAATAACTCGTACTCATTTTTTGTATTTTAAATATTAAATTTCCCTCATAGTTTTTTATTATGTTATTATTTTGAACTAAATTGAAATTGGAACGCGTGTTAAGACACACGCAATCCTTGCACGTGGTCTCGCGACCTCTTTTCGTGGTCTTTGATACCCAAGGCTTATAGTGTCGGTAGTTCTGTAACATTCTAGTGTGCTTAGGTACTACGCCGCGTTTAGAATACGTACAAAAGGAAATGAAATTTTATATATTGATTTATTTATTTGATTAAATATCGCTTCTCTAATTTAAATTCATTACTAAAATCGAAAATAACGTTTAAACAAATACAGGTTTAATCTTATCGCATGTGTCGTTAGCACGTTTAAGTTTGCGTCAGGTCTGTGCAATTGAAAAACACAAAATCTGGTTTAAAGGTGAACGTACTTACATACATATTTCTCGTAGCATGCCCGATTAATGGCTTTCCTAGCATGCGCTATCGACTAAACATGGAAAACCCTTCAGCAGCAACGTAAAGGGGAAATCTCTTATATTTTTCCATTCAAATTTCAAGAATAGTTCATTCTGAATCGACGTTTGTCATGAAAGGTTCTTAATACAGCAATTTTTAATCTGGAAAATTGTGATATTTTTTTAATGTTGCGTAATTTTTTTACAGAAGAAATGTCTCATCTTTATTTACCCTGGGGTTCCGGTGAGCGATACACGAATCGCTTGCAAGTGCGGAACCAATTTGCGAGTTCACTCGAATTGCACAAACAGTCCTCGTACGAATACCAAGAACCAGCAGAACGCCAAAGAAGTCCCAGCTTGCCACCTATACACAAAATACACAACGAAAAAACAGCTAAAGACGACAACAGAAGGACCAAAGAAGCGCTTAATCGAAACATTTCCAGCGCAAAGCGATTCGCTTTTTACGACGAAGACGGCGAAGGCGACACTTCGGGTTACGGAAGTGAAACTGTCAATCATATGAACACAAGGGGCCAAGGAACGTTACATACTGTTCCCGCTTGTCAAAATCCCGTTGTAGCGTGGCAACAAGAAGAACAGGACAATAGGTACGTTATATGACTCTTAAAAGTAAACTTCATAAAAATGCAGTGATTAAATTGGCGATTGAACTGATTTTAAATGCCATTCTCTATATTTTGTAGCTAAAATCGTACCTATCGATTTCTAAAGCAGATGCGCCGACGATGAAAGTTCATAAAACATTCATCGGTTCAAAGACCTTTGTTTTTGCCGAGTCAGGTTCAAATCAGTGGCGATTAAAGGATCAGAAATTTGCAAACGTCTTTTATTTACGCAACGCAAACAAACAAACAAACGCTACAAGAGTTTCTTAATATCATCCTCATAGTCATTTCTTAAACTAGAGTTCATCTGGTGGTTGAAATTCTACAATAAAATTTAAATTTGATTATTTTATTTTTGTGTTTCCAAAATATTTTTATTTGTAACAGTAAAAGCTTAGCAAAAAAAGACAAGGAAAGTCGGCTGCCAAACAGAGAATAAAAATGTACTGAATTGCTTTGCCCTTGCCTATTTATATATACATAAGCCAACTAAGACGTAATCAATTGTATAAGTACGTTAACGAATATAATTTTCATTACTATTTGCCCATATTTATAAGGCCTTCTTACGGTATAGAACTGTTTGTCTGGCCACTCTAAAGTAAATTAGAAGTTTAGTAGATTAATTTAAAGAAAAACTGCTCAATATTATTCTCAAAGGTGGTATTTCTAGCACGAAGAAACCTACAAGTGGGCGTTCCACTGACGGCATGTGGTCTGCTCGGAGCCCCTCCGGTCCGGCTGAAGAGGGCCGCCCTCGTTGGGGCGACCGCGGAGTCGCTACTGGCAGACTGTGGGAACCCACAGCACCTAATGAGAGGTTACCACAGGTAATTTTTAACATGACTTATGACGCGCTTGATTAACAATTAATATGTTTTATCAATTTCAAAGGCGTATCATAAGAACTAAATGCATTAAAAGTATTCGTAATTCACATGTATACAGATGCACCACCACAAAAAAGGAACTCCGTCGTGGGTGGAACGAGGTTTAAATATGATTGAAAACACAGCGGATATTCTAGTCATCGACCAAAGAAGTTCCACCAACTCAGGAGTGGACTGTGACAGGTCGTCTTATAACGGAAGTGACGAAGGAAGGTGAGCATTCAACATTTAATCACAGCGTAATTCCGTAACTTTCGTTTATTAATACATTATTCATTGTGTGACATATTCATCCACTTAATATTCTTTTCAGGACATTTCTCAGGGGACAAAATGTACCCATAGAGCCAGAAATAAAGGCCCAGCGGGAAAACAAACGTTTAAAGGCTTTAGAGTTGCAATCAGCAATTTTAAGTCAGTTAGAAGATCAAGAAAAACGTCGCCAAGATGAAAGAGAAAGGAAATTAAGAGAAGAACGATTAGAAGAATTAAGAATTCAGCGACAGCAGGAAGAGGATAGACTAAAAATAGAAGAAGAAAAAAGGAAAAATGAGGAAAAACAAATTAAAGAAAAACGACGACTTGATGCATTAAAAGCCGCGCTTGAGGACGCCGAAAAAAAGGCGCGACAAGAAAAGGAGAAAAGGTTCAACTATCATAAACAATTGGCTGGAACAAATGTATGTAAATCAAATACTGAAGAAGATTTTACTCCAAAAGAAGCACAAACACACCAATCCAGCCCAACAAAAATTGTAAGTCCCACAAAAACGAGCAGAACGTACGATGTACATTCAGCAACAAGTCATAAAAAAGAATACGTTTCCCATCAAACAACAGCATGTAACTCGCCACGGTCTGTAGCTACTGGAAGTTTAAATTTATTTATTCATAATATGCCACCTCTTGCGTTAACCGATAACCAGTTGAATATTGTACCGATTGGTGTTAATGGCAATGGAGACATAACAGGAACATCAAACAATGTGCAACTTGCAGTTTTAGTTCCGCAAAGCATAAATAGTTTATACAGCGTCTCTTTAAATTCGCTTAATTCTGTTAATGAAATTACTGACACGGGGAGAGTTCTTACACCTCGAAAATACCGAACTTTACGGACCAGAGATGCATCTACTCAAACTGACCCAAATATTTATAGAATAACAGCCGACAAGATAGTTGAAACCGATGAACTTGCTAGAGACATAGATATCGATTATCAGAATATCGATGAAAATGCTCCACAAGATAGTCACCGCAACAGCTTAAAGAAGGAGCGACGGATGCGGTCTGAAGAAAGATACAAAAAAGATATAGAAAATCGACCAAAATGGGGCGCCAATAGGCCTGCGGCTCAGTACAAAAAACAAAGTGAAAAAGATCCATTTTACACCCAAAAGAGGAAACTTCGCCAAAAATATCGACCGCAAGTAAGACAATACATGTCGCTATCTAGTGAAGACAGTAGATCTCCAAGTCCTCCAACGCGGTCTGAGAGGACCGTTGATAATAATGTTAAACAGCGAAATTCGTTAAGTCAATCTTACTGGAGACATAAGCGAGCTAGTCAAGAATTTGTTAGGCAGGACAACATATGTGAACCTGTGAATAACATGATACCGGAGTTTACGTCCTTAGGACAAATAATAGGAAACGAAAAAACAGAGTTAAAAAAATCGGAAAAAATGTTACCAACGAAAAGAATCACATTGTCGCAAAAGTTTATTAACGACAAATATGGAAGTAGAAAATTATGGGTGGACGATGTAAATGAAAGAAACAAGAATAGTTTAAGCGATATAGATAGTGTAAAAAAGAACTTTACTACATAAATGAGGTCTTATAATCAAGAAAACTAAAGTTATTTCTAAGTTTTCTTTGTTTTATACGTTATTATAAAGTAAAAAAAATACTAAAAAGCTTAGACTCCGCACAAATTAGTAGGTAATGTTTGGGTTTGGTGCAATACGTGTTGGAAATTAGGTTACCTCCTTGATACGGATATCGATCAAACCGTTTCTAGGAAATGGGCAAGATGTTAAATCAATGAAGCCGGTAATGCAATACAGAGCATTTGTGATTCTGCTACTAAAATGTCTAAGTTAGACGACTTGTTTGATAAAAAGAAAGATGAAGCTCCTATGCTCGATTTATCTAAAACTGTCATAAATACCGCTGAAGAGTATAGAGCTGTTTTGGACAAAGTTCCAGATTTTAAAACCAGACCCGAAAAGGTAACGCAGAGTACAAAACAGTAAATAAGATCGTAGGTACAATAATATACCAAAGTGATAGCAATAAATTATAGGTGAGGGCCGAAGACATCAAAATTAAAGACAAATCCGAGGACCACAAAACAAAAACGTCACGTAAGGAGCTTCGGGGATATGAAAAGTTGGGGACACGAGGTTATGAGGAAAAACATTTCACTTTCATGGATCCGGTGCCTGTCGAAATGAGGGGGCTGAAGTTTGAGGAGCTGTGTGCAGTGCCCATTGAGTGGCGAATGTTGACCTCAATAAGGCCAAAGTCTAAACTTGACGAGGAATATTTCAACCGGTATGTTTTTTCTTATTTATAAATAACTAGCTTTTGCTCGCGACTTCGTCCCGCGCATATATTTACAAATGTTATTATTCATATAAACCTTCTTCTTCAATCATTCTATCTATTAAAAAAAACCGTATCAAAATCCGTTGCGTATTTTTAAAGATTTAAACATACATAAGGACAGAAAAAGCTACTTTGTTTTATACTATGTAGTGATGATTTACCTGAAATCACCAATGGGATGCAAAATTAAACTTATTAAATGCTGAATGTTAAATCCAATCGAGTGCAACATAAGCACACCGCTAGAAAGCTTAACGTACCAACACTAAGCGAGGTTAGTTCATTGCTGCCATATGAAATAAAAATCCCAAACAAACAGTTACAGTCATAATAAATTACTCTTATTGTAGATTGATAGAACTTGGTAAATCTGAACTAAAAACGAAGGCCAAGGACACCAGGGAGTACGCGAAAAACAGCATGATCAGAAAAACTAAGAATCGGTCGGGTGTGACCGAGACGAGGATCGTTTCGTGCGCAGAGTGCGGAGAGGAATATTGCAACGGTAGTTTCATTCGTAACATTGTAACGATTAATTATATAACTTTCTACTTTAACAACAGGAATATGTTACATTTACAATTAACAGCAACAATTAATCGGCAAATTTAAATTATAACACATTCTAGGTAAGATGTGTACGATAACAAACTACGATATGTTCGCGCGCTTGAAACTGGAGGTGGAGACGAAGACGGCCCGCGCGCACCTCGCGCCCGCGCCCGGCGGCAAGCTGCGCCGGCTGCGACGCCGCGTGCGCCGCAAGCCGCGCAGCAAGAGCGCCGCGCCGCCGACCGCACCGCGCAAACACAACAAAACCGCCACCAAAAGCGACTCCGAATTGTAATACCACCTACAATCGCGACACCAATCTACCCACCGCTAGATATCGCTAACAAATTATCGATGAACTACCCCAACTAAATATAGTTCACTTCGAAGTTCAGTGTAGATTCCATTATTGTATTAGGTCTGGTAATGCACTCTTGGTGGCGAACTCCGTAACGTTACACGAAAAATCGATCAAACGAAATGACGCTTGCTCCGTAATCCAATGACCTTCCGCCAACGACAATGAACGAAGTCTACAATAATACCTACAATTCATACAAGTTTCGAATGACAAGTTTCTCGAATCAACGCTGGTTGTTTTATTGTTGCGCCTTGAGGGATAATCATCCATGAACACATGACTCTTCCAGTAAAATTCTCATGTATATCAGACATCACATAATGTATTGGGTTCTAAGAACCTTTTATCGTCAGGTGCCTGCATGTTTGACAGCTTCTATAGTGTAGAATCCTTTGCCAAACTGCATGTACCAATAAGTACATCTTCAGTAGTAGAATTGACGGGCAAGGTATAGTGGTCTGGGCCCATAGCCTCTCATTTTAAGTACTCTTGATTAACTACACGCTGCCAAACCAACAATTCCAACTAAAATAAGAATAAAACTTACGATTTATCAATTACTTCCATACCTTTCGAACGTCTAGAAACATTTAATACCGATGCAAATGACGTGTAGGTACATGAATTGGCCAACCTCCATTTAAATGTCGTTTTAAAATTCTTATTAACCAATGAAAGTATTAGACACACATGCACTATTTATTTGATCCAAACCAAATGGTCACTTTCACTGATCCGAATGCAACTTCAATACGTACACATGTTAATAACACGCAGCTACTCACAAGTATTTAATCATCCACAAGTTGCCAAAAACGTACATTCGTCTATTTATATTTTTGTCTCGCTATGACTAAGTATATCGGTTTAGCCAATAATGGACCTATTCGAGCACTAACAGTACAATAAATACTACTTTATGTACTCTCAATATTACTGTAACCTTAATACGTATTGCATGTATAATATTTTACTACACTCGGATAAGTCTATATTTAATGTTTGTATTGAAAATATTATGCATTAACTTCACTGTAATCTCGAATCTCGTAGGCATTTTGTACTGTCAGCATTTGTACGATTAAATATTGATATTGATAAGACGATGGTTTTATTCATCACCAAAACAATTTTAACAGGACGGATACAGCTTTTGGTGTTAAGTGAAATAAGAAAAACGTGTCAATATCACTCTTTATTGAATTTAAAAAAATATTCATATTACACATTCACTGTTTAGACCTTAAGAAAAAACATTTCAAGATAAGATGTCCATGAGCTTTGACGTCTGGCGCGCGTTGCCAATCAAGGCAAATGTAACATATTCTCGTACCTATATTCTATGATCAATAGTTCAAAAAACTGCATAGCTAAATAAATTTAGGCTCTAAGTACAGTTGTTACAAATAGCACGATATAATATTCCTTTTTAGACACAAAATAACTGAAAATAAAATTTCGCAACACCCTTACCTTACTTACACGTAGCAATAACAATATGGTTAATTGTTAGAGTACCAAAGGTCGTCCTCGCCACTGTTACATTGTAACTATTATAACTATGTACGTAAGTACTATTATTGCAACGCACCATGATACCGCGGTCTGCACAAACGGAGCTACTGTAACTATCACAAATTTTAAATAAATCGAATATAAAACGTCTGCATAAACGGACCTACTGTACTATCACAAATTTGAAAATCGAATATAAAACGCAACTAGAAGGGGCCACTTGCTCAGTGGTGCAATCAATTTTCACTTTACTAATTATTATTATTCACTGGTAAAGGAAGTATCCAGTCAGAGAAATTCTACAACTGAATAATGCATGTCCGATGAGTAATTACAGAACTAATAAAAATTATATAATTAATTATAATCATATCTAATTATATC
This sequence comes from Agara belti belti, assembly GCA_018245935.1. Lineage (NCBI taxonomy): Eukaryota > Metazoa > Arthropoda > Insecta > Lepidoptera > Hesperiidae > Agara > Agara belti. The sequence continues at coordinate 11,643 of DWEM01000037.1, forward strand.
ATCTTTATAACTACATAATATTCAAAATAATTATGTTTTTCCCCTATACTATATACATAATAATAAATTATGCAGTTATAATATTATCGACATTGACATGCTGCCTATTTAATAAATTCAAATTTAGACATTTTCACAAAGAGTTTTTCAACTTTTTCCATTATACTTACATCTAGGTTTACAAAAAAGGAATCTGCAATAAAACATCGATGTTTTGAAGCTGGTTATGTGGTTATTAGAACCTAATGAGTTAGTAAGAACTGTAATAACAGATATTTATCAACGCAAACCTGTGGCGCACTTGGCAAAGTGCTACGAATATAATCAAACATATCTCAAGTAAGACTACAAACATAATCGTACGGACGGAAAAAATTCACAAATTCTTCTACATAGAATGTATATAACATGAAATACAATACACTGGGAAATAAATAAGATACATATATTGTTAAAAAAGTACATCTTTTAAGCAAATGATATTAGTTGTTTTGAACAAACTTCTTAAAAAATAAGTACTATTGCTATCGCATATGATTTATACATTTATAGAATTTTTTTTTTAAAGAATAACAATGTAACAATGTTAACAATTTTAAAGAAAATTCGTGATTATGTTTTATCGTTTCAACTTTAAAGGAGCTAAGACATTTTTAATTACCGTCCATTGAGGACCTTATGATTAAATTTGTACTAATCAAGATCTTAACACAACCTAACAATGATTATATTGCGTATCATTATTTATTCTTCACAGAGTTTTGGTCCAATTTCAGGTTCCTTCGGGTTACTTGAGATGTAATTATAATGTAACAATACAAATCAAACATTTGATTGTCCTGGGGCAGGGCGGGGAGGGGAGGGAAGGGTTAATTGCTACATATCCGCTACATTGTATACAGTAGGAAAGGAAAAATACTCACAAATGGAATGAATGTAGGCGAAATACTTATAACTACAAGCACCAGAAGATTTTGAAAGAGAATAAGGTATCTTAACTACGTAATATATTATGTTCTATATCAGGTTAAAGACATACAATTGTTATCATACACCACACATTGGTATTCCTCTAAAAAGCAATACCGACACATTCAGTAAATGTATATCACCCCAGCATAATAATAGTGTGTAACACCAGAAAATATTGCAGATTCCAAAAAGTTCTATCACAAAAATATAATGACTCCTGTGAAACAGAAACGAAAATCTATTATGCAATAATGAAAACAATTATTAAATTATTACGTAAAAAAAAAAACAAGTCATAACATAAAATATTCAACTAAAACATGGACGTAAGTAAACTGAATGTGTATGAACAGCAATAATAATAAAAACTTAAATGATAACAATTTCATACCCTATAAAACTACAACCTGCGGCTAACACCTGTAAATTGTGTTTGTTTAATTGTTTAGAATAGAAAGGCTGCATGAACAATGAACGCTCGAGTAACATACAACGATGTAGATTACACTTTATGACGATTTGTTAGATTCAGATGTAGTTTTACGATCGGTGTGAATGGCATTGAGCTAGCAACAGGGGGTGACACCCTGCCGGACCCTGACTGTGTCACTCGCTGTTCACTGATCCTTGCGAGCCTCCTTTTTGCTCTTCTTTGGAACCTTGGTATCTGTCCATGTATCTGAAATGTAGGAAATACAAATTTTATATTTGAAAAAGGAATATTTGAGGTGTTAAACTAGCATCACTAATAATGAACATCAAATATGTAACTCTACGCATCTTTCATGTGTAAATAAAATATTCAATACAAACCTCCAAGTTCATCAAATGCAGGAGCTGTCTGCTTGTCATCTTTCTTATCGGAGTCCGAGGACTCCCTCTCCTCGGACTTGGATGCATTCTTCACGACTGCTGTGATCTAAAATGAAAAATATAAAGCTTTACAAACAGATGCTAAAATATTCATGTTTAGTGCCCCATTTTATTGTCGATTGTACATTTACATGACACCGTAACAATTTTTTAAATCAACTGAATCTCAATAGGATGATGGATCTTGATATTAACATTAACATTTTTTACTTGTTCAGGTTTTAGTGAGTTTTTAGGATCAAAATATTTTAACTTCGGTTTAATTTATATCAATGATAGCATTATTTTATATCTGATACATAAAAAAATTATCACATAAATTCAACACTTAATGCATTACAAAAACTACAGCTTGGATGGTGGGGCACGAGTTAGAATATAAACATGTAGCACTGCATTGTTTTAATGCAACCCTGCAATCCTCTTAACATTACACTGCTGAGTATAGGTCTCTACTCCAAACGTGGGGGGGGGGAAAGGAGCTTACTCCTACAGTGTGGATTGGTGAAGAATAATTTCTTAGATGATGACCATATAAACTGTATTTCAATGTCATGTTACCTCACTAGCCTTTTTCTTCTGTTTCTCCTTGTTCTCCTGCTTCTTATTGCTCCTGAGATCCTTTACATCACTGACTTCCTCGTCTGGGGTGTCTTCATTTTCATTATCGTCACTGGCTACACCCTGGTCACGACGTTCTGCCTGAATAAAAATTTGGAATGAAAAACATTAAGAAAACAAAGGATTGCAGCGATAAATTATAAAGATACTACGTAACATCACGCCTGTATTCCCCGAAGGGGTAGGCAGAGAAGTGTAGTACACCCCCACATTTCACCAGTTACGTTTAAGTCCCACAATGGAATAGGTGGTGAGAAGATACTGCTTATAAAAAAAACTAATAAACTGGCTACTAATCATATTGCTCCCACTGGTATTGTACACTTGGTAGGTTAATTGATGGATAGATAATATATTACTTGCATTACTTGCCAACATGCATGAAACAATCTCAACAGTTATGACATGACTAACATTATTAAATGCCCTCATAACCACTAGAGCATTTGTTAATTTTCTCTTGTGAAAACACTTCTTTACTTACAACTGCATCGGAGCACGAATTTATCCATTATAGTTAGGGAGAAATAAGGTTAGTGGTAAACAAATCAGTTAAAAGTGTTATAAATGGCTATATCAATAAACATAAATTTACAAATTGCTCATGATCTGCATACCAATTAAGACTTCATAAATTTTAAAGTTAGTTAATATGCAATTGATTTGTTGTTCATTAGTTTAATATAATTCAAAAATACCTCCTTAAGCACCTTCTGCATCTCTTCAATTTGGGCCTGAAGAGCCCTTGCAGCATCCTCATCAACCTCAGGGCCAGCAGCAATCACAGTTTTATTTGTTTCCTCTTGTGCTACTGCTACATAGCCAGTAGTTCCAGCTTCCACATCAGCATCTTTAGCTTTCTTCTTATTCTTTTTTGCAGGGCTTTCTTTCTTTTCCTTCTCATCTGCACCTTTCACTTTTTTTTTCTCATTCTTCTTCGGCACTTCTTGCCATCCACCATCATCAAAGTCAGCAGGTTTCTCTATGTCATTCAACTGCTTGCTTTTCTTGCCTTTCTTGGCCTCAGCGGGGGCATCTTTCTTTACAATTTTTGGTTCGACTTTTTCTTTTGGTTTCAACTTTTCAACCTCTTTAGGTTTTTCTTCTTTCTTCTCCTTTGCAGGAGATTTCTTGGAGCTCTCAGACTTCGCCTTGGCATCGTCGCTCGCGGTGCGGTTTGGCGAAGACTTCTACAACAAATATAGAGACAACACTCACCGACTTTTATTTATTTTGATGTTTTAATTTTAAATTAAAAACGTTTATGTTAAAAGGTTAAAAATAAAACGAGCACACATTGCCTGCCTAGTCCGTGTGGCCGGGTGAAAGAAACATATTGTTGCTTACCTTCTCCTTGATTTTCCTCTTTTTGCTGGAGGTCTTCTTGTCATCCAACACCAGTGAGAGCTTTTCGAATTGCGGTTGCTCCGCGGAGTGGAAACCAAACATAAATACTAGTGCCGCGCATAATAAAACAACGGCCACAGCTGCGGCAGGAAACAAAAACTGTGTATTAGACACCTGCCTCAACAGCTCCATCTTAAATAATAATTTCGAAACAGACTTAAATTTAATGTTCACATAAAAAGGTATCGATAACGTTTGATAATGTCGAATATATTAATTCCCGAGTGATAAAAGCAGACACGGGGACATGATGACGCGGCTGTGACGTGCCAAAAATTGCGATTGATTGGGTGACCATGATTGTCGTTTAAAATTCTAAAATAAGCCATCATACATATGTTATTGTTTATTTTATTTAAGTATTTTTAATTAATTATTTAACTTATTTAAAATATGCGTCTATCGAATTCGGTCAAATAAAAAGACACAAGTAAATACGAATATTATAATAAACATTCGTGTTAAATTACTACAATATATTGTCATAAAATTAACGTTTGTAATAAGCTTATACGTTTAATAAAACGAAAATGTAGGTAGACCTAGATTTTATCCATTATTTTTCTATTGCTCAAAGGCAGATAAGACAAACATAATGAGAATGACAAACTGACATTAGCTACTTTAGCCGGGCACCCGATGTCATAATTTATGTAGAGATTTTGTTGTACTTGTATTAGGTACCTATGTATAGTAACTATAGTAGAACTTAGGTTATGAGCATCGCGCATGCGAGCAAATATTATTTGATGTTTATTGTATGTATATCTGTATTACATTGAGAGAAAGAAACATACGAAACCAAAAAATATCTGTAACAGAATCACTGTCCTAAATTATGGGCGGAAAAAAGAAAAAAACGAAGAATAAGAAAGCTAAATATGAAGAACAAACTTCTGCTTCAACAGAAGATATAAGCAAACAAGTTGATAATAACGAATCAGACATCATTAATAATGAAGATAGTGATTCAGAGCGAGTCCCTGTGAAAAGACATGTTGAGGGTGATGAAGATTCTGAACCTGAAGTTAGACACAAGAAAAAAAAGAAGAAACAAATTGTTCCCGACGAGTCTACAGGGAAAAAGAATAAGAAATCCATTCGTCAGTTAAAAAGGGAGAAACATGCTGAACGTCAAGCTGAAGCAGAAGCAATAGCCAAGGACCAACTCAAATCACAGTGTATCAGTTACTTATCTCAGTGGAAACATGACCGACAGAACTGGAAATTCATGAAATCAAAGCAAGTATGGCTCTATAAAAACAAATTCTCCACACAACTTATACCAGATTCATCGTGGCCTACTCTATTGGAATATTTTGAATCTGCCAAAGGAAATATAAGGAATATGCTTTTAGCAGATGCAACCAAGATTATTAAACAAATGGATGATTGGACAGACACACAAGGAAAAGAGGAGGAACAGTCTGAAGATAAAACTGAAAATGATGAAGCAGTAATAAAACCCGATGACAATGTATACAGTAGAGCTAGGAGTTTAATACAATGTCTACAAGAATAAACTGTACTTTCATTTAGCTTTATTTTTTTAACTACATATTGGTAACAATTATATAATAATTTATTAAATATCAACTGTATGCACTTTAAGCCTTGACTTCTGCCTTGGCTTCCTCGGAGGTGAACTGCTCAATCCATTTGCGTAGTTTGTCAGTATCTTGTAGTCCCACCAAGCGTTGTTGCACTTTGCCATTCTTGATGGCCACTAAGACAGGTACAGAGCTCACTTCATAGTCGAGAGCTAGGTCTGTCTGCTCATCTATGTCAACTTTTGCAAGCACAACTTTTCCTTTATTTTCTGATATGATGGACTCCAGACGGGGAGTCAACAGCCTGCATGGGTTGCACCATCTGAAACATTTATATTTACTGTATTATAGTCTTGACGGACATAGGAACTTGAGTAATTATAATAAATATTTATTTTAACCAAAATCATGTTTTCAAAATTTATATAAGTGCTGTCATTTTACTGGCATCTACAAATGAATAAGGGTCATAATGTGTGTTTTGGCATTTCTCATTTCTAAGTATTAGTTTTTTCATTATACACGTTTTATTGAAATTATACATACATAGTAACTCAAACATTTACTATACTCTCTATTTATCAGCTACAACTCATACAAATACTTGCTATAAACACCTAATGTACTAAGTGCCTTGATAGATTTAGTTTTCATAGCATTCTTTTTAAGCTGGAAAAGTATAGAGAATTATGAATTTAATTTAATTTAACTTCATTGAAAATGAAAAACAAATAGGCTATTGGAATAACCATAGACACATAAAAACACGAACATTCTTCATTCAGATTTCATCCCCGACAAACATTCTATGAAACACTGTACAAACAGTAGTCATCTAGTCATGGCACCTGTTGTGTCCAAATGTTATGTCCAATTTGTTACACTTTTAAAATCGTCTTATTTTCTTCCCTGCAATAATTTCCTTTCAATATCCATTTTAGGTACTTTCTTCTCGTAGAGACTATTTACTAATGATGCAATACATGGAGTTTATTAAGTTTCCTTAAAAATCAAATTAAACCAGGATAGCTTAGATTATATAAATAAGATAGTAACTATAACTAAGCTAAATACGTACGTTGCAAAGAAGTCGACCACTACAGGAACTTTGCTATTGATGACTTTATCTTTGAAATCATCAGTACTTTGTATTTTAACTATATCATTCCTCACAGAAGTTGCGAAGATATTTCTGAAATATATTGGACTTTTTCCAAAGTAAGTTGAACGAAAAAATAGATTTGTAGCGTTTCTGGCTAACATTCTTGTTTTTAGATTATTCTGCGAAAATTAAGAAAATTTTTACCACAAATTTCCCGACCGTCAAATTGTAATGACACCGAACTGACACAAAAGTGAGGCATTGACAGCTTGGATTTTAAAAGAAGAAGAGAAGAATTATTCAATCTCGCATGTTTTTTTCAAGAATTTAATAAAATGTTCATAATTTTGAAGGCTAGTTACAATACAACAAAAATTGTATTAAACACATAGCTTATTAATTAAAAATTATTAGATTCACGGTAACTTACCGATTACCTCATTGAGTGATTAAGTTTATTATTTGTTTAATTTATCCTATAGAAAGTTAATGAATTTACAATGGCCTAAGAGGACATAATAGTTTCTATCAATCACAAGCCACTTGTTAGGGTTTAAAATTAGATCGAGTAACAGAATACAAATAGTTCACATGATGATATAATTTCATACAGCCTGTGGTGTGGTCCTTATATTACTCCATTGACGGGTGGCAACCTGGCGACAAAATGTCGGATATACACGTCCGTCACGTCATATAAAACACGCATCTTTCTATAAAATAAACTTAATGAATGTGGAACGTAAGGGATTTGTCTATCAAATAGTGACTTTTTGAACTACAGCATAATGTATTCTAGTGATGATTATAATGAGGTTTGTTTTCATTATTATAAATACAAACGGTGAACATAGTGGTGAAACCATATTGCAAACACAATTTAGGTTATATTTAACGGCAAATAGTTTATCTAATAGAACCCACACTAAATCTATCTTCCAACCGTTTTCACTTAATATGGTAAAGTTTGTGACGATGTTACTTTCCAGGCTACTAAACTTTCAAGTAGAATCGAAACAAAGCTGAAATTTGGAAAATTGTAACCTGGAGTATCAGAATAAGGCCTAGTATTTTGTTAAACTAGAACTTTACATTACCAACAATTTTGTTATTTAAAACTAGAAATAACAAAAAAAAAACATCCAAGTACTGTGATGAAATCTATCAATTCAGGATGCAACATACTAAAAGTGGGTCTTGTCTTGGGTTCCTAGGTCTATACACTTGTCTCACCAAAAGAAATACTGTATTTTATTCCAAAAAATAATGTATTTTGAATAGAATCAACAACAACAATATTTGATTCATATAATGTCTTCTGTCTCTCTGGCTGTATGTATTTAAAAAAGGGATGTTTTTTTGGATGTAAAATGATTTGTAATAAAGACAATGATTTGCAGGGTGGCTATGAATCACATGGTGATTATGAGCCACATACGGGGGATCCCCAATATGATTTGGAGTATGATAGATCATACTATAAAATGCCAGAGTTGGTAAGTATAAAAAGGTTTTACAATCACATTATTTTCTTCATGTTAAATGCACCGAATGAAACATTTCAGTAGAGTGAAATTAGTATGTCCTACATATAAAAAACTTGTCAGTGTCCTTGTTAATTGGTTGCTTAATTGTTCAAACATTGAAATTGCAGCTACCCATTTCTCTAAAACACACAGAGGCCTTGAAGCAAACAGCTTTTTATGAAAATTGGGGATAATTCAAGTTTCCCACATATCTGTTGCAAATTTTTAAGTCACAATTTACTTATGATCCAGGACTCTGGTTAATAAGTATTAAGGCTTCCAATGGGCTTAATCATTTTCTTCTTACATAAAGTCCATAAGCAACGACTTTCATTCTTTCTTATACTTCTAACCCATCCAAAAATCAATTAAACACAATGTTATTTAACTTTATATATTGTCTCCCTCTCTCAATCTACAACCATTATATAAGAGATGAATTCTTCATGATATTTTGTATATTTATAATATGTGTTTGTATATTGTTACGATAAGTTGTTTTTTTGGTTTCAACTGTTGTATTCCTTTTTAAATAATTTCTCAGGTAAAAAAGTTTTTGGTGTACTTCCGTAACATGATCAATGAAGGGATGACTTTTGAGATATTGAATCTCTATGAGAACACCTTCCCTAAACTCACAGAGCAGTATTTTGAGAATACCCCCTGGCCAGATGAGAAAGAAGTGGCTCCAATTGTTGAAGAAGATTCTGTAAGTATTAATAAAAGATTAGAATAATATATCAAAAATATTGAACCCTTTAAACTTCAGCTGGGATATTTGGATAGTAATTAAGTGAGCATTGATAAATATTTATAGCAAAGTTCATTAACATTATGTGATTGTAATCATGGTTAATAAAACACTACAAAACATACAATATTAGTAATATGATTGATTTGAAGAAAAAAATTGTAATATGGATAATTTTTTTTTCCTGTTTTAGGTTTTCATGATCCTGTACAAAGAATTGTACTACCGCGATATCTATGCGCGTGTGCCAGGTGGTCCTAAGCCAGAGCAAAGATTTCTTTCCTTTTACAACTATTGTGATCTGTTCAACTATATTCTCTCTGCGGAAACGCCGGTCCCCTTGGAGTTGCCTGACCAATGGTTGTGGGAGCTCATTGATGAGTTTGTCTACCAGTTCCAATCTTTTGCGCAATATAGGCAAGTTTATAATTATGTACCTACATAGATGGCAAACAATTCCTTTTTTGAAATCAATATCAAGTTCAGCAGACTATTTAACAAGAACTTCTAATAAAACCAGAATATGTCATGTTTGTATCCACTAATATTAACCACATTATTAAGAATTTAATTCTGGTAGTGAAGAAAAATTACGTGACATTGACATTTTAAATTTCACTTTGGGAATATGGAATGTCAGCAAATATAAAAAAAAATGACAATAAAAATTGTGGAAAAGGAATTGAAAAAAGAAACGCTGTTAATATTTTGTAATTTTTGCAGGTCGCGTACATCTAAATTGAGCAAAGCTGAAATTGATGAGCTTAACAATGAAATCAAGGCTTGGAATGTACTCTGCATTCTCAATGTGCTCCATTCTCTTGTTGATAAATCTAACATCAAACGTCAACTTGAGGTAAAACTATGTTCCAGACTCCTGCAAATATCACCTAGTTCTCTAATTATACCCATAAGAACCTGACTATTCATTTAGATTTGGAGATGTATGTATAAATAACCATTAATTAAAGGTGTATGCGGCTGGTGGTGATCCAGATTCGGTCGCTGGAGAATTTGGTCGCCATTCATTGTACAAAATGCTGGGGTACTTTTCCCTGGTGGGTCTGCTGCGTCTGCATTCCCTGCTTGGAGATTACTATCAAGCTATTAAGGTACTTTTGAAAATCCCTTATTTTTTCTATTCATGCTACATATCAGTTTTATAATTACTATTGCAGCCTAGACCTTATCTGAATCTAATAGCTATTGATAACACCATCTTCATCAGTATTTTTGTAAGATTTCACTAGTAGCTTGTAGGGCTACTATCAAGCCAAGTTCATGTATCAGTTTGAAAGACCCCTTTTCATCCTAAATACAAACAATATAAATAACTAAAGGGTAGCAGTTCCACCAGTGAAGCCAGTAGGCACACAACCGCCGCCAAGCTATTCTATTCTTTTCTGTTATTCTAAAAATTTATATAAGTAATATGTATGTCACATGTTATTATGGTATTGGTACCTATTACAGGTATTGGAAAATATTGAGCTGCACAAGAAGTCTCAATACTCCCATGTGCCCGCTTGCCAAATATCCACATCGTACTATGTGGGCTTCGCGTACATGATGATGCGCCGCTACGCCGACGCGATCCGCACGCTCTCCTCGGCGCTACTGTACATGCAGCGCACCAAGCAGCTCTTCTCCACGCGCTCATATCAAAATGATCAAATCAACAAGCAGACCGAGCAGATGTACCATCTGCTGGCTATCTGCCTTGTGCTCCACCCTCAATGTGTTGACGAGTCCATCCAGCAGGTTTGTATTTATGATTGGCCTGGTCTATTGTTCTAGTGGCTAAAGAGCCCGGCTGCTAAATCAGAAGTGGCATTATCCCATTTGTTGTTATTAATTTCATAATATTATTTAAATATACTTATACAAGTCATTATTTCATTGTTGTGTTGTGAAACAATTTTGTGGCTATGTTAGGTTATCAACTTTAAACGTCTGTTGTGCAACTAATTTATTTGGAGTAATCAAAGCCATAAAGTGATTTCCACAATGTTGCAGGTGCTCCGTGAGAAGAATTACCATGAAAAGATGTTTAAGATGCAATATGGCGACCTGGGCGAGTTCGAGAGCTGTTTCACGTTTGCTTGCCCTAAGTTTCTGTCGCCTTGCCCACCGCCCATCAAGCCGGGCTCCAACTATGGACGGGACTCCGTCAAGCACCAGACACAGGTGTTCATGGATGAGGTAAATACTGCAACTCATATGTAACCATTCTCCTGACTCAATAAGTTTAGGAAGATTGTAATGTGTAATGATAATATTGAGTGGCATTTCATATAGAAGAAACTGTGAGTGTGCTGAGAGCTAAGCTCCACCCAAATTTATTTTATGTGCACTTTTTGCTTCCCATTCAACCATGCACTGCTCTAATGAGTAATTGTTTGAAATAACCATTGTGGAATTTGAAGTTCCATATTAAAAAAAACTGACCTCCAATAGTGTTGCATTTTTGGTCGATTCATTATTATTGTTCAATTGGAATGTCTAAATAACCTAAACAATCTGTATTTGTCAAAATATGTCACCGAATCTTTTATAGGTTCAGCAGCAGAAGATGCTGCCCACAATCCGTTCGTACCTCAAGCTGTACACAACCCTGCCGCTGGCTAAACTAGCCGCGTTCATGTCGGCGGCGCGCGGTGGAGATCGCGATGCCGCGCGCGAGCACGTCGCGCTCGCCATCCACCTGCTGTGCTTCAAGCATAAGATGAAGAACGTTGTCTGGACCAAGGGACCCAGCGGCTTGGACGGCAAGTTCCAGAGCGGATCTGAGGTTAGAACAAATATGAACGCCATCTCTGAACAAACACCATTACCATATCAAATTTTTCCGAAAAATATCACTGCATGCTGGCTATTCATCCATGTTAGAACCTTTTCCATTTAGACCACAAGGTCATCAATTTACATAATCTCCAGTAAAGTAAGGATTTAGGCTTGACTGTTTTAGTGTTATATGCGATGACACAGAAGATGAAGATGCTTATATATACTTTCATCAACAACATCCACAAATTGTCACTCTCATTTCTGATCCCTATTTGAAGATTGTCAAAAAAAATGTAGTTTGCTGTTTAAAACTGTTGTCATTCCACTACTCAAATGGACCCTGAGTTCAAAACATTAGTTTAAAAGAGAAACTTATATTTTCAATTATTTCCAGTTGGACTTCTACATCGACAATGATATGATCCATATTGCCGACACTAAGGTGGCTCATCGCTATGGAGATTTCTTCATCAGAAAGCTGTTGAAGTTTGAAGAACTGAACAGGAAATTACACCACATTAAAATTTAAATTGAACTATACTGGTTCATCAGATTTACTTCATAAATTTATAACAAAAGCTGTACCATTTTCGTCTCAAAGGTTTTTTTATAGGTATTGATTATTACTCATTCACAAAAAACAGTTTAATAAGAAGGCTGTATGAATAAATAAAAGAAGTGTATCATTAAATTATATTGTTTTATTTCACCTGAGGAGCATACCAAACAAATTTTTTATTCCTCTTGTAAAATTTCTTAGGTTCTTTAATAATTAAATTACGTCTTTGCACTGTTTCTGGATATGGCTCTCTGAACTGTTGCCAAGGATGTTCCGTTTTTAAGGCTTCAACTGCATTTACTTTTGTTAGCCATTGTTTATAGAAATCTAGAAAATGTTTATAGGCAAAATGATAACCTTTATTTTGGTTTCCTTTTTCTTCATTCTGTAAAAAAAAATAAGTTTACCGGATATTAATCTTAACTAGGATTATTAACTTATGTTTATTATTGCATCGTGTAATTCAAGCATCGTAAGTCACATCAATCAACCAATAAATATTGATTAGTTATTTTAACTTTTTTGGGCCAAACTTTTAACTAATATTTACGGAACTATTTGTACATATACTATGAATATGATTTTAAATGCAAATAGACACTTACTGTATTACAAAAAATAACATACCTGCTTTATAATGGTTTCACATTTGTCTCTAAAAACTTCCAAGTGCTGAATAAAAATGTCATTAATAACTACATTCTCATCCTTCACAATATTCATGATATACTTTATATATTCAAATTGTTTATTTACAATGCCCTGTTTCAGTAATGTGCCCAAAATTTGAATGTTCACTCTGAAATTAGAATGTTGTTTTAATAAAACTGAAAGAATGAAGAAAATTGTTTCAAAAATGATTAATAATTTGCAAACAAACAGAATGTTTTATTCCTCTCAATTGAATATTTCATTTTTTCACCACTGCTACACTGCATTATTAATGATTAGTGCAAGACTGTCAGACATTTTTAAAAACTATAACTATATATATATATTATCAAAATATATTGCATGTAATATAAAAAAGCAGTCTAGATGAAAAATTAATGTGAGTATGCAACACTCATTGGTTCAGGTCATGTTGCTAATCGGAAAACTAACAACAGATGTTGTAGTTTGTAAAAAAGATTTTTGAGGATTATTTATAGATAGAATTTCCATACTTTATTTGTTTTTCCTTCATCTCATCCAGTAACTCCATTGCCCTTTCCTTAGTTTTACAAGCCATGGCTAAGACACCGTAAGTCATTATATTTTCTTTTAGCCTGTGCTTTTTATTCAATGGATGTCTTTTTTTCTTATTTTTCTCTAACATATCTTTAACTTCCTGGGAAAATATATGGAATTTATGAACAAATCACACATTATCCCATACACTAGAATTTATAATAACATATAAATATATACTTACAAATGCTTTATCATAGTCTGATCTTAAACACCTCTTCCTAATCAATAAATTAAAGAAATCTATATCAGGTTTTAATTTAGCTGCTTCCATGGCGTCTATCAGTTTTATTTCTGCTTCTGTAGTATCATCTATCAATGGTAACATTTGTGTAAATATCTTAACATCTGGCTTAACAGAATATACTTCCATTTCTTTAAGGAAATCTTCTTGGCCACCAACTACTGCAAACTTATCTTGTAATGTGTGCACATCTTGAAGGGCAAATACTTGTTCCATTTGTAAAGAAGTCCTTGATAATAGGTTAGGTACAGTTCTTTTAGCCTGCTTATGTGACAATTTTCTTTTATATTCTACCAACTCTAAAGTAACTTCATCCTGATTGTTTATTACACCCACTTCATTATTAACTGATAGTGTGTCATTTAAATTATTCTTAGAATTATCATTAACTTCATTATCATTAGATTCACCAATATTATTTCTATCAGCCAAATCTACATTATTTATCACATTGGAAGGGCTGAGTAATGCTTGATTTTGTTCTTGAGTAGGTCCATTTGAAGCTTCTATCTGTAACAATCTATTTGAAAAAATATGGTTATGAATATAACTATTATTCATAACCATATTTTGCTCTATTAACCCAACAAGTTCATTTATATCTTCTTTACTTCCTAAATTGCAATCTTTAATACATTTTAACATGAGATTGAAAGAGTAAACATTTGGTTTTTCTTTCATTTTCAACATTTTTCGCCATACCACAAGTGCATGTCTCAAACCATGATGTTCATCAGAAATACAAGCATGCAACAGATGATTAAAGGTGTGCACTCTTATCTTAATTTCTTTAGACATCATCTCATCAACAAGCTTAAATGCTGTAGGCAAATCACCACATCTACCAAAAGTCTTTATCATTACATTGTAATTTGTTACATTAGGTTCAATGCCTTTTTCGATCATTAGTTCTCTTAGTTTTCTTGCGTTTTTCAAACCATCTTTTGCCCACGGACTGTTGAGACATGCAGTGAATAAGCAAGTATAGGTGTCACCTGTTGGCTTCAAAGCGCGCTTTTTCATGTCATTGAATAACTTGAATGCTTTTTTAGTATATCCAACGTCGGCACATGCACCTATCAAAATGTTATAGATGTAATTCTCAGGTTTAACTCTATCTTCTTGTAACATTCGCACTTCGAGAACATCAATCGCTTCTTTTAACATCTTTTGTTTGACATATTGCTTGATTATATCTGCGTACTGCTTAATTGTTAACTTTTGGGTCTGTAATGGTAACTCTTGAAGATATTTCTGCTCCCTAATGTCTCCTTCATCTTTTACTATACTTTCATCAAATACTTTTCGATTTAAGGTGCCGAATGTATTGGGGTCGTCTAAATAACTTATATTTTTTTCAGTTTTAAACTCTTTATTAGCATTAAAGCTATTTGTTGTCGTAGCCGCGGTATTGGATAATAAATCATGTCGCGAAATATTAGTATTAAAATTTGAGTTAATAATTCTACATCTAATATTTTTAATCAAACGTAAACACCGAAAGGCCATTACTAAGGTATGGTAAATTTTGTATCAGTATATATAAAGACAAACAACACAATTTTATTGTAACACTTGCTTTATAATTCCATTACATGCTGGATATTGGAGTTTATGTTTATTAATACTTTATTTTGAATTTGCCTTATCTAACCTAAAACTATATTGTCAATGTCACAATATGTGCAGTGTATGCGATTTTTTTCTAAACTGCTTCGCCGTTTTCGATGATTTAATTATGAGGCCAAATGGGTCGGAAATCAGGTGCATTATAATTAGAAGCAACTAAAGTGTACGGATATAGAATTAAATGCCTCATATTTTTAGAACAGAAAATAAGTATAGAAAATATATCTCAACTACAAATATATTCTCTGACACCTACCCACGAAACTAAATATTCCTAACATTTAATAAAATTAAACAATCTATATATTTACCTACGGCGACAGACTATCGGTGCTCGTTAAATTAAATGTCAATGTTATGTCAAATGTCAATTCTTATTGCAAGTTGCACGTGTTTTGATTTCATTACAATACTTTAATTGAAGTCTATTATGTCACAAGAAATCGAAGAACGGATGGACGGAAGCTCTTCTGAGAGTGACGACGAAGGAATGGAGGAGGGAGATGAGGGCGGCGATGACGAAGATTCTCGGCCTAAGACTTATCTTCCAAATCAGCTTATGAAGGATGATGAGCAGTTGGTGTGTGACCAGTCAGCATATATTATGTTGCATCAAGCCCAAACCGGTGCGCCTTGTCTGAGCTTCGATATCGTATCAGATAATTTAGGCAACGACCGACAACAGTTTCCGATGACCACATATTTAGTTGCCGGTACTCAAGCGTCTAGCGCGCATTTAAATAAGTATGTAACGTAATGATTATAATGTAATCCTAGTTAGATTTGTGATTGCCTTAAAATTCAAAATCACGGAGGGGAAACATGAGAGTTATACGGTTCTAAAAAAGTTTAACAACAGAATGCAACTTGTAAATATTGTATTGAATGTCATGTCAGGTTATATCAGTCTCATATCAATATATCTCACATACATATATAATATTCATTTTGGTTTGGATAAAATGTGGAATGATGTTCCACCTGAGGTATTCTTGGAGCACTATGTGAAGGCTCTTTGAGAAATGCATGAAAAGAGCTTTCCCTTAGAACTGGCAGTACATTAGGAACTGCTCTGGTGTTGCACACAACTAGGGGATGGTCACCACTTACCGTCAGGTAGCCCAGCTGCCTGTTTGTTAAGTTAAATATATAATAAATACAAATGGTAATCACTGAGGTTTTGTATGCGAAGTAGAACTTAATTGTTTTACTTTATGTGGGGTAAGCATCTAAAAGTTTTTTTTTATAAACAGCTGTAGATTTCTATTGTTCACTACATCATTTCTGTGACATTTTCAGCATATTAGTGGTAAAAATGTCAAACTTACACCCTACATCTAAACCAGAGGATGAGAATGAGTCTGAAAGTGACGATGATGAAGATGATGATGAGGAAGAAGATGAAGAAAAAAAGCCACAAATGACATTTTCCTTTATCAAACATCAGGGCTGTGTGAATAGGATACGGGTATATTATAGATTCTATTTTATTATTAACTAGCTTTTGCCCGCGACTTCATCCATATATTATTATACAAATGTTATTATGAATATAAACCTTCCTCTTCAATCACTCTCTCTATTAAAAAAAACCGCATCAAAATCCGTTGCATAGTTTTAAAGATTTAAGCATACGTAGGGACATAGGGACAGAGAAAGCGACTTTGTTTTATACTATGTAGTGACAATGCACAGTGTTTATCGAGGAAGGTATTTTTGGTTACTGTCTCAAAGCTCATATCTTTTTTTAGAGTGAGTAATATGATTGGATACTGAGCTAGTGAGAGTGAGACCACCCCGACTGATGTCATTCGGTGGTATAAAATGGAAATGAAGATATTGACGAAAGGTGCTATTAATAAATCAAAAGGTTGATACCTGTTTGTCTAAATTACTTTAAAAATAATAATTAGTTTTTATTTTCAAGCAAAGATATATAAATCCAATCACCATTTTTAGTAAGTTTATAAATTGCTACCATAGTAGTAGTTTATAAATAGTATACATATCTACCACATAAAATTCAGTTATTTAACTGAAGTAATAATAGAAAATTTTAATGAAAATGTAATTGCAGGTTAGCAATTTCAAGAATTCCGTTTTGGCTGCCAGTTGGTCTGAATTAGGTATAGTGGATATTTGGAATGTAACACAACAATTACAAGCTGTGGATGAGCCAGCTTTGTTAGAGAGATACAATCTGGACACAGTAACAAATCCCGTCAAACCTCTATACTCCTTTAATGGACACCAACAAGAGGGCTTTGGTATCGACTGGTGCCCTACAGAACCAGGTGTAAGTATTTACAGCAAAATAATATCTTCTTTTTTTTTAAATAACTGCGACATTTCCATTAACAAGTATCTCATTCCAAATTAAGCAATTAAATGCCTATGTAATGGTAACCGGACAACTGTGTACCATACAATAGATATCTTTATGACACCTAGACACAGAGCAAACAAATGTGCTCATCACACAAATGTTTGTCCTGGGTGGGAAACGAAACCACAACCTCCGATTTTGCAGTCAGGGTTTCTAAGCACTCGACCATGAGGACATCATATGTACATTCAAGTTTGAAAAGTATTTATCCCACGATTTTAAATAAACAACTCCAATTGTAGGTGCTAGCCACGGGTGATTGTAGAAAAGATATTCACATTTGGAAACCAAATGATGGTGGTACATGGAATGTGGACCAGCGTCCCCTTGTTGGACATACCAGTTCGGTGGAAGATATACAATGGTCACCAAATGAAAGGTATGAAGTAACATGAACCATTTCAGGTAGATGTAATGTGTAATATGACAAACTGTTACAATCATAGAAATTATTATTAAAACACTATAGCTGCTGTTTGCATGAACCACAAGTGTTTCCATGATTCAATGATAAGCAATCAGTCCCAATTGTCAGTGAAGCAACCCATATTGGACCACTGTGATGGAGTATGCTTTAGGCCTCCCAAATTTGCGAGAGAGAGCCATGCCCACTAATGAAACGCAAAAAGGGTTGCAGCCAGCAACCCAATTTGAAGAACGACTTAATATTTTTTTTTAGTTCAACTTTTGTAACACATCATTGAATATACTATCCCAATATTACAGAAATGTATTAG
>DWEM01000038.1:0-29839 GCA_018245935.1 Agara belti belti
ATGACGACGACGACGACGCGATGACAACTCGCCGAATACGTCAACGCAACGCGTCGAGTGATCGAGTTTCGGAGAAAAACTGTGAATTAATCGGGCCCTATCGCGAAATGGATGTGCCGTCATTCGTCTCTGTCACACTCGCGGCCCACCGCCACCCCTGGACGTGAAACGTGGAAAAACCGGGAGTGGTTACGCGGTCATTTGTCCCTTGGGGCGAGCACGCACTACCAAATATAGGACGACGCGCATTTATCGTGTAATGCAGCCGAGTGTTAATTTGAAATGGATTATAAATACTTCATCGCAAAATCGATACATCAGATGAACGTACGAAATGTGAAGCTGCTGGGAACATCGCTGTGGCTGGCTCCCGTTTCGTATCGTAAGAAAAACTTGTCCGCGACTGTCATACGTTCGTTACAAGTATACTGTTAAATAAAACTTTTTGATATCGTTGTGGCTCTGAATCACAATTTTGTCTGCATAAAGCAAACTTCCCACTGGCTTCCAAGTAAGTATTCTCGATGACATGTTTAGTATATTCATTTGTCGCCTTCTCTTCCTACAAGCTAACGAACTCGGATTCAAATGCCAGCCGTAATTATAATAATACTAATATATCTGCGCTCACCTTAATTATTTATTCCTGTAAATTAATGTTTCCATGGAAACCACAAAACAGGTTTTCTTCATGTTACCCGCTAGATAGAATATTATCACAAATAAAACATTTAATTGAGAAAAATGTTTAATCCTTCTGCCATCGAAAGTAGGAACATTGTTAACGCTTATTTATTTAGAAAATTTTGCAAATGTTCCAAAACGTGATAGATTTTCAATTTCTATTACCGCCTTAGGGGTGGACATTCCAAAATACCTTTAGAAACGACTATCTTCGTTTAAAGCGCTAAATCTGGATTTGACCCGATCGCTTTTTATAGCGTCTAGTTACCTATTTCTAAATTAGTTCTCAACCGGCCAGTATTTATAAACATTTTCTATTTCAAAAGAAATATATTCGAATCTAAATTCGAATCGGGTATTTGGAGTTTAGATATTCTAGCAATGTTTTATCGGGAAGTATTTTTACGATAGATAGCTAAACGTAATTTATCGGATATTTGAATAAACGTACTATTTTAAAATGAAACATTGATAAATAATTTGTTTAATTTATGAGGTGAGTAAAAAATTTCGACGTTCAATTCTGAACGCGGTCGACGTTCGGCACGCGTGGTCGTGTACTTTGGCAGAAAAAACCAAAACGACGCCCTATTAATATTCCATCGCTGGCCAAAAGCCTTCCCTTTGCGGATGAAACAACGTGTCATACCGCTTTCACGAGTAACTTTGAACGTAGCTCCATTTGGATAAAAAAACTAACAGTGTATTTACTTAACTTGCCATTTCTATCAAGTTCACGTTTTAAACAAATAATTTATCGTTCTTTAACGTCTACATTTCGTTTTCAATAATACTATATTATAACTGAATTCATTAAAATAAGGTGATCTTTATCAAAGAGCTACGGTCCCTGACGTATCGCCCTAATCGGATTATCGTCGAAATTAACATTAAAAACGAACATAAAAGTATGGTTCCATATTCAAATTATTAAAGTTACAAAAAATATATAGCTATTAATTCTTTTAAATTTTAATACACATAATTACCTTGTTTCCTTGTAATAACTGTTATTAGCAAATGCTCAGTAACTATCAAAACTCTAACATAATTAATAAACCACAAAATATATCAGCTCTTGTGTTTGTAAACTATTTCTATTACATCAATTGTTAAGTTTGTAAACTATTTAAAAAAATATCATAAGCCAAATAACGAAATATGATGTACCTACAATAAACCAAAACAGTGACTTGAGATCAATTCGTTACCCAAATGCTAGGGACTTAGTATATTGTACACGAAATTAAAGTCATTTAAGTTTAGCATCGAGAGCGAATCGCCATACAAACACGAGCCTTTCGCGAAGCGATACAGATCGTCCATGGCGCAGCGCAGCGGAACGCGGGCTGGGTCTAGGGCCTTGGCTCTGGGGTTCTAGGGCCTTGGCCCAGGGGCTCTGGGGACTTACCCATAAGCCGCCAGCGTAGGATCGTAGGGGTAGTAACCGCCGGAGGGCTGCAATCCTGCTGAGGTCCAAGCTGACATCTCGCCGCCTCCTTCTTTCAGCGCGTATGGATTGCTCTGAAACATTGCACCGGGGAAATAAGTTAAAAGGAAATTAACACACTTGTCATTTTTAGAATAGGAGAATATGGAATTCAACTCGTATCAAAGTTATGTATGTATATGTATAAGCTTTAGCTTAAATACTAGAAATATGTTTCTTTAAAGAGACAGACACAGCCAGTATTGAATTAAAAACGTCGGTAGGTACTTTAAAACTTTTTTTTAACAAAAATATCCTTTAATGCTGGACTAGATTAGCAGGTATATCTATTTATCTTATTAGGAAGAAATGAATGTGCAAAACATAAAAATGAAACCTAATTTTATCACATTAATGATACAGTCTACTACGAGCGAAGAAATGCTATTTATAGGTTACGTTATCTACAGAAAGTGATTAAAATAATTACAATAACGATTGATAAGAATCGTTATTGAGTATTCTAATGTTTCGCATCTTTCAATACACACGTACATTTGTATCATCAAAATAAGAATAAAATACCTGATTTGTGTTAGCGTATATATCAAATAGCGCAATTATAATGCTCTTATAATTCCCGCGGACGGAAATAACACGTCCTTTATCAAAATCCTAATCCTTCCGAGATGTCATTTAGTACACGTACTCGGCGCGCGTGTAGGAGCAGATAAATCACAACGCATTATGCCTTTCAGTCAATCGGCCTAACAAATACGCCGGCTTGAATTTAATTAAAGTTAACTTAATAAAAGGGAATAAACTCACGAACAACAATAAAACGTCCCAAGTGTACGAGCTGACATATCACTAGCGTATTTGCATAATGTATGGGGTACAGAGGGGAAAACTATTAAGGCCTACGCACCCTAACGCCTGATAGTTGTTTAACTGTAAGCTAGTGAGGGTAAGCTAACCCTCTTTACTAAGTTATTCGCATATATTAGAAGCAACTAAATTAAAAGTGTGAATGATTCCGCGCCTCGGGACCTCCCTTGTCTCGGCGCCCTCTTCGCTGATAATAAAATGAAAAGCATTACGATACATATGGGGCACCGGTTGCCACTCGCGATAACTGAATACGTTGGCTTATTTGTCCCCTAACCTTTAAGTAAGAAAAAGTGACGGGCGTCTATTGTCGGATTTTTCCCCGGTTCCGAGCCGTTGAAGATTGACGTCACGTCGGGCGACGAGCGCGCACGATACCGTGAAGTGATTTCACTTTTGAATTTTAGACTCTAACTTGGTGTAAATCGCGTTTAAATTGCTTTTGATTGCATTTTAAAGAGAACCTCACCTTCTGTATAACAATTCCAATTATTTAGCGGAGATAAAATAAGACAGCGGCCGGATGCAAGCGGGACGACGATGGGTCGCGATAAGAGTAATACAATCGACTTAAAATTAATGGCCCCGGCCGCATAGAGCGGACGACAAGATATTGAACGCTTTCATATGATAAATGCGCATGTTTTATTAACATATAATGCATAACAATATCGATAATTGTAAGTGGTGATAAGGTAACGTGATTACAAGGAAAATTACATTAGTACCTACATTGTATCAATAATTGTGAATGTTTTACTACACTTTTACTATCGACGGAGCGACACGGTTTTCGAATTTTCGTGTCGATATCATTTTAACCATCGCTTACGCAATCTAGCGGAATTCTTACTTTAATTAAAATTTGTCAATAATAAACGTTTAAACTTAATCATTGTTTTGATAAGAGGTACTGGTGTTTGAATTTAGTCGTTATGTAGTTACGTTAAGATTTAAAATCGTGTGTCAGCGTAATTTTAGGGCCATGACATGACATCAGTCGTGCACGCGATTACTGACAGAAAAAACAAGTTACAGTCCTTATTAGCATGGATACAAGTGTAATGAGATAATAGCTTAATTACTGTTCAAAATTGGTACGAGAGGTCCGTACCGCTCTTTGACAAATTGTTGAGTTCAATTAGTTTTGTACTGAATCGTAATTGCAAACGACGCCTACTGCGGCTTGTTATGAGATAGCCTAACAGGGGCCAAAACTGCTTACCAAGTGGTCATAGCATTTAAATAATATGTCGATGTTTACTAATGCTTAGCGTCAGGTTATAAGATATTTTTACTTAGACAAAATAGTTTGAAAATACAATGACTATTCACTTTAAGTAAACGTTTGACGTAAACTACTTGATAAGATTGCGAAGAGATTTCTTATTTTAATACTAAATTTAATTTAACTACAAAAAAACAGTTATTCGTTATTTATCTACGTCCTGTTAAACGCACGTGTTACCTCTGCTACTTTATAAAATTAATACACATACAACATACATACATACAATTTGGTTCACTCAGACATGTTACGTTCTTAATGTACCTAATTCGAAATGTATTTATTTCATTATCTGTATTTAAAACTAAAACAACTTGTTAAATACCTACATCTAGGTAATATTGTAATAAAAATTGGTGGACTTCACACGCCTCAGAAACATTAGAAACTTTTATAACCTCTCCGCGGTGTGCAGATTTCCTCACATTATATTATAGAACATACCTCTAAGAAATATGCTACATTTTGGAACAATGTATGTTAACATTTATCCAGGGTAATATATATAAGACAACGTTACATCAACGGCGTACACCAAACTTTTAGTACAGCGATAGTAAGAAACGAGAGCTTTTCGATTTTCCGAATGCATCGTTAATATCACTATCACTGTGCAGCTAAACATTACTTTTTTCCTAGCCAAATAAGCCAGTGACAAATTCGTTGGCAACTCTTTGTGGGGTTGAGATAAAAATTGTGGTACTTCCTGGCTGTGACATTAGCTTCCCCCGTCGGCTAACTATGAGCGATGATCGCCTCGCCCTCCCTCCGCATTAGCGAGGTGGTGAGCCACGTGACTTATAACAACGGTCGAACGCCTTGATTGCTATTATAGCCAATGTTTATATCAAGTTGGCTTGCAGTGTACTGCTATAGCATGACGACATTTTTTGTCAATTCTGATCAAAAACCCACGTGTTTACTTTTACTAGATTGTTAGGAGAGCATTATCGAATATTTACTTAATTAATAAACATATTGTAAAAGAACGTTTATCACATGTATAAAGCGATTGTTCTTACCCACATACATAATGCTATATTAGGCATATTACCGATAAATCGGTGTAATCCTTCTGAATTCAAAAGCTCATGTAACGGAGGGCGAGGTAAAAACCCTGTTTATTCGTATTTTAGGGGCTATTAACAACAAAAATACCTCAAGACTTACATAAACCGTCATTTTAAGTTAACTGTGCGATAAAGCACGTTTATTAACCCTTAAAAATCTTACCCGCGCCAATTGCACCCCACTCTTCCGTAAGACTGAACTTAACAACATTTTAATCAATTCTCCACAGAGTTCGCGAGTCAGCGCTCCAGATAGACTCATTAGAACAACCCCAAATAAATATAAACAGTAGCGAGAGGGGCCGCCCCACTATTAACGTTATTCACACGCGCTGCTAGTTCCATAAATAAGGCATCGCGACCCTAGAAACAAAAACGGCAAAGTTCACGTTGAAGTGATCGGTGCGGTTCATAAATAAGGCTCGTTTATTTCATTGCATTAACTGGTGATAAGTTATTTGACGGTTCATAAACCCGTACCCTCGGCGGTTCCGGCGCCCCAGCCCGAGGCGCCGCGTCGGCCCGCAACGGTGCCAAAACTACGCCTCTTCATCACACCACTGCCAGCGTTCTGGCTACCGAGCGCAGTTAAGGCCTGATTTTACTTAGGACCATGTGGCGTTACCATTTTCTGCTTCATAAACTGCACGGATAATGACTGCTTTTGCTGTGAAAGCCAACTCTCTGTACAGTGCACGAACGCGGTTGGCTCTAAGTGTATATTAGCGACCAAATGTTACACTCTAAATGGTCTCCGTTAAAATGGGAGCGTATTTCTAACGTAACAGCGCTTTGTTAAACAGCGACCATATTGATCTTTAGTGCTCTTGGAGAGTGTACAAGAAACCTAATTTCCATTGCCTATTAATTTTAATGTTTATTACAGTTACTCGTATATTTTACGAACACCGTTATAACCAGCACGAATTCAAATAGTTTTGGGGATCTATTCAATGACACCTCCGGTTCAAATGACGGTATAACTAAATGAATACGAAAATGTGCAATAACATTGTAAAAGTAAACTTTTAAGAACATATAAAAATTGTTAATTTTATAATTTTACAAGTGTCTCATGCGTAGCCGTATATTAATAACAATAAAAGTGAAACGCAAATACGCATCAATAAAACTTAAACACTTAATAACATTGTCGAACAGATGCGTAAAGGGGCATTTAATATTTATTTTATAAGTTTTATAAAGGAAACGTAGTACGTACGAAGTGAAGCAATTTATAGAGGCTGATCCATTGTAGAGCCAACTAGGGAACGGTATTAATCGTTAGCTTCCCGTCTCATTTTTGATCCATGGACGCGATAGACGATTGACTCTTGATATAATTATTATACACAACATTCTATAGAGTCAAACCGCTTATTTTTGTACACAGTATTTATAAATACTATTTAAAACAATATAATATACAAATTAAAATAATCTGTTTATAAGTATTCACTAGCCGTCTACGCTCGTGGCCGAGTTTTTAAGCGAACGGGTTCACTCGCCATTGGATCACACATTCAAGTCGAGTCGAATGTAAATAAAGGTAAAAGGTGGTGAACGGACGCCTCCGCTAGTTTATAGTCCCACTATCTTATTAACATCTGGACTCCGCAGGGGTCTAATTGTACAACCTTAAACAAAAAATGGCAACATGAATAGGCATCGTGTTATAAATTGAAATGTTGTTCATTCTTTGTATAAGTCAAATCTATTTACCAGACATACGCACCGTCGAATACACGACCGCGTTTAGTAATATAAAATCAATCACCACACGAAATTAAATTATTGTATTACGATAAATGTTCAACTGTACATATTATTATAATTAATGTGCTTTTTTTTCTCAACACTTTTTTTCACCGAACGTCAAGGTTTAGGACGCTACCACGTCTTCACGCTGGCAAAGGTTAGGCCCTTTTCACACACATCCCATGAAACATTGAACAACAACAAATGGAAACATCATGATGGAGAATTTTCTAAGAAATTCTTCACTTTAACGAGCGTGGCCTTTATGATTGTAGCGAATGATATTTAAAATTAAATATTTTTTAATTTAATACAATCGATGTGCTTTGTATATGCATTTTCATATTCATCTTGGATAAACTACGGTAACGAGGTAATTGTTGTGTTAAACACAGTTCTGTGATATCTATAGTCGATCTAAACTACAAGAGTAAGTTGACAGATACTATTTCAGCGCTGATATTATTCGACTGATTAGCATTATAATTGTATTGAAAACTTGTGGATCCTATTCATAAGCCTAATCGAGAGATGTTATGTATTTACTTTCGATGATATTTCATAGACAGTTAATTTTCCCAATATTAATACCCGTATATCTGTTTTGTGGTCACTTTGCGTAATTCACTGGTAAGGTATACGAAATGCTTAATAGGACTACAGCGTGCAAGACTCCTGGAATGAAAAAAGGAGATTATTATGTTTTTTTTTGTTGCATGTGAACTTATAATTATCACAATAGCAAGTAAGAGAGTAAATAACAGGCGTCGCCGTCAGAATTTGTTTCAGTTCCAGCCTGCAAGTTAATATTGTTACGAGAATCACCCATAGTTCGGGCACTGACATCGCTCAATGGTGTTCTTGACTTCAATCGGGAGATACGTACATTTTTCAGTACACGCTAAATTTCAGAGCGACGGTCATGTATTTCGAGCTAGGTAACATCAAGTAAACGAATTAGATTAAGATCTGCAATGTTAACTTAATTTCTAAGTAAATAGACAAAGGTGTTGTAACTACATCGACTTAAGCGTAACAATGATACTTATATATCCAATTATCGCATACTACATTGGGAACACTAAGTTGCTCATGATGCGACATATTGCGTAGAGTAATTGATTTACTACTGACATCTCCTATAGATAATTAGAACGTCTTTCGGTTAAACGTTCCGCATTTAAACTTCTTGTACAAAACATTAACAGAAAACCTAATAGATGCTATGATATTAAATAGCAATCTTTCAAGTCTGGAGTTGTCCTAATCAATGAAGTGTAGTCGATTACGGTTTGGAGGCTGTAGTAGGCAGGCGGAGAAATACATTAGGCGTTCCAGCAAACTTGGAAGTGCTTTTTTGAGTAGTCCCAATATACATTAGTTCGCTTTCGTAAGCCGAATTCTTTAAATTCAAAACGCTTCAAGTTCGGAACATTTCGGAAAGGCCCGAACCTCGATTCGACCAATCACAGGAAAGTGCCACAAAAAACTACTATCAAGTAATATTATTCATGCCATAAAATAATAACGATACTCAGCACGACTAGCGAAATCTGAAAGTGAATTGTAGCGAGTGGTAAAAAAAGAATGAGTGTAAGTGGATAAAGAGGGAATACAAACGAAAAAGTCATTTCATGCCGCACAGTGGTGACGCAACAGCTAATCGACAGGCCGTAACGGACCCTGCACCTTTCGCCCTAAGATCCATATTGGTATATCGCGACGGCGTCATGGCTAAGTTCAATAATGCTTTCCCCCAAATAAGCTATAAAACGAGCGACGACGGGCGCGGGCTTTCGGGTAGGTATGTTCCCGTTCCAATTATTTGTTTGTGGAGGCACAATAATTTTATTTTACGTTTTATTTAACATTTATTTCGTTACGGCAATTTCACGGGTATCAAAGACTCGCTAGATTGTGATTTAAACGGAATTGCTTATTTTCCACTCCGGTCACAACATAACGATGCAATTCGGCATCGAGTTAATATTATTTTATTACGCGTGATATTGTATTCACAATCGGGAACGTTCATTTTACGTCTCGTTAAAGGGAATTGAGTGATTGGCATTAATTGGAAGTTAAGCTGTTTGTGTTCATATGAGCTGTTGCGTATTTATTGAGTGGCCGTTATATTGCTGTAGTTGTTTGTTTAAATAATAAATGTTCAATTCGTATGTTCTGAAAGAAATACACATAAGTATAATTCAAATTTATTTCATTCGTGTCAGAAAAAAATTATTTTGTTCACACGTCGTACAGTTATTACCGCGTAACACCATCTATACCGCTTATTTGGTTTCCGTGGACATGAGACAGTATACCGCAAAAAAGTACCCTATGTCACTCTACGGCCATTTAACTATCTTCATACCAGAAATTAAATCGATTTGCTTTCCAGTTGCTTCGATTTGACGTGAAAAAATAATAAAGAAACGAATAAATTTTCGCATTTAAACTATCAGCATGATAATATATTCACTTATATATATATATTATAGTGCATAATATCACATAGGTTCATTAACCCATGGCGCCAATTTATTCAGTGATGTTACGTAACATTGGTTATCAAACACGAAAGTGCATTAAGCCGGGGATGCAGACGAGGGGTCGTCAATAAATAAACCAGCCAGGATAAAACAAGTCAATTGGAGCTCGACGTAGACAATGTGCGGCCGCGTTTAACAAGCTCAACGGACGGTAACCGATCACCGTAATTCAGTGATCGTAAACGGTCGCAATGATATCAATTAGACGGGGCCCGGAGACCGATAAAGCTCGGCTTTAATTAGGAGTACAAACAACAGACGGTTTTAATGAGGCGTGCGCGTGTAGGGAGAGAGGTAATTAGGTCGCGGGAGGCAGCGTGCGCGAGTGATCAATTATTGGGAGCCCATGATTGATTCGGTCGCACCGCCGTCGCGCGGCCCGCCCGGCACCGCAACAACGCCACAACTTGCAACTTAATCCACCAGCCCTTACCATCCTCTTTTCATCAGTTAAACAATAAAACAAAACCAATCATTTTTATATCAATTTACTTTGTACCTATCTAGTTTCCGAATAATTTTTCTTTAGCGAGCTTTTCGAGAGCTTTCTCAAAACGGTACTTGAAAAGCGTTGGAATTTTTTTTTTAATCTCTTAATGAGAAAAGATAATAAATTAAACGCGAGGCACAGTAGCGGAGATTAGATGAATGTTTCACTCGCACTTAATTAAGGCGTTCGTAACAAGTTAGTTACCTTTTAATATGTCAAAACTAGAAGGCAACGACGATCCGTCACCCCCGGCGACCGCGAACGAACTTCAATAAGCAGTTCCCATTATACGTTCCGCTCGGCTAACTGTTATAAATTATACATTGCGTAATCGTTCACCGAGCACGCGTGGTCGCGAACACTAAATTACAATCAATCGAAAACTCAACCATTCGTATTAATAACTCGACGCCCGATACGGAAAACAGCGAATAAGAATTTCCGGAGCCGGCCGCTTATCGCGTTTATCTGATGTCTCGCTAATAGCCATCATCGAAGGGTAAAACGCAGCTGTAGAGCCTCTACGCATAAATGACTCATAAATATAAGGGCATTAAAAACCATTTAGAGCAATAACTATTGTGAGCAAAATATAGCCATATAAGTATAAATTAAATAAATTGTGTGCATTATTTTGATAG
Organism: Agara belti belti; assembly: GCA_018245935.1. Lineage (NCBI taxonomy): Eukaryota > Metazoa > Arthropoda > Insecta > Lepidoptera > Hesperiidae > Agara > Agara belti. Next base: position 10,801 of record DWEM01000038.1, read on the forward strand.
TGAAGCGAGTGTTAGAGGTGTCAGTGTTAATGGTTGACGGGGGGAGGTCGGGGAGGAGAGGACAATGCGCCCCCGGCGTGCTTTTGTTGCCGCGGATTCTCTGCGCGTGACATCTGTCCGAATCACTACAATAAGTTGCAAAAAACTTACTCCAAATTTACCAACTGTAAAGCGGCGCTTTGAGGTTATTTTCCGCTGAATACACAATATATTATAACGTAGCATTTCGTACTCAGACGTCTTCATTGACGCCATTGTTGGCCGTGACGTATCATTTATTCTATTTTGAATTAGGGCTCTTAGTACCCCGGTGGTCGCTATCACTGAATGGTAAAATAAGCTTTAATATCTGCATTGTCATAACAATATAAACACCGTTAAATTTAGTCATTTCGAGGGAATTGTATCGATTTTTTATCCTATTTTACCGGTATACTGTATACCGGTATTCAATATTTTACGTAAGTATTCTTTTTTTGAATTATGACAATATTGCTAATTAAATACAACACCAAACTGAGTTTACTTTTGGCGCACACAATCTCTTGCTTAAGAAATAATATACAAAATACAAACAATATAATTTAAGTAATATTTCAAAAGCACGACGCTTTCTACATTACCTAGTCGTTAAAAATATCAGCGCAAGTATTTTTTTTCGTTCGCAAATGTTGTGGCTATTACAGAAAAAAACATCAAACAGAAAATATGAAAATAATTCCGAAAATTATCCACATAGCCAATTAACTACACGAATCGTACATTACTTTCAGAAATAAGAACTGTTATTAACATTTCAAATGTGACATGATCATAAACACATAAACAGTGCCCACATATAAACGGATATAATTTTATTTACATAATATACCCAATTATAATTACACGTGCGTATGAATTCATATAATTATAATTACTGTTTCCGCTAACTACATAAATGGTTTAAGATTAGAGAGCTTTAAGTTAAATTTTAATATTTAAATGTCTACTCTGTGATGGGAACTTAGTTATGCTAAACTAACTTTCTAAAAGTAAATATAGTGTTCAATACCTACCTGATTTCATTCCGAAAAAACTATATTATTTTCGCGTTAATACGCACGGTCATAATCATATATACATTTTTAAGCATTATTAAAAGTGGCGATAGACGTTGCACTCACTTGGTCGGGTTCAATAACTTGGTTACTCGCTTACCAAAAGCCGTATTTTAAGGTTAGGAATGTAACCTTGAGTACCTGTACGACTTTAAAACACCTCATCGATCTGCGCTCTTTGCCAACTATAATCTGCATACTCGATAGATCTAGTCACAAAATGTGTGGCGGTATTTCCGCATTATTTATCTTTGAAAATATAATATCGCTACTTGGAATATTAACACATACTTACCTTATAAATACTTTATAACTTTTCTGTTCGACATTACCTACTCGCCATAACCAATCTGCGTAATAATAGATATTGTTATGCAATAAAAATCATCGCCGCGGGATTATTTATTCAATACTATTTACATGTATACAAATGAAACTAATTCACACATGCCAATCCACTAACTGACGGTTACTCGCTTGAACAGGGAAACGCAATAACAATTATGAAGTGATACACACAACGAACAGGGAATACTAAAACAAACTTAAATTAAATAATAACGTTGTTAGTTATCTCCAGTTCAATCGACACCTCGTTTTTTATCCAGCTAATGCCCAGCGCCGCGGCAACTAAAATTACACTCGGATCAAGTTTTTTTTTTACTTCCGCCCGAGATAACGGTCAGTATAAGCACCTTTACGTTATTAATGATCACAGATCGCTTAGAACGCCACCAATATAATTGTTTATTTTATAAAATACGTTCCCTGACCCCAACTTCTCTACGCTACTTTCAATTAACCCGCATTAGATCATTTCCTTCCGTGCAAACCGATTCCTCGCGATTAATTCGCAAGCGATGCAATGCGTAACGCTCGCTATATCGGCAATCCGGATTAAACGAAGGGAAGAACACACTTCCTGCTAACCGCTGACTGGACATCATAATATCATGCATCACCCAGAGTGCGGTCGCAATGGCGACGTACGAAGTGTGTCCAAACAATAGTAAATGCATTTAGTCCGGCCATTGTTTGATTTATAGTGAAACCGTGTAGGTAATTTATAAGAGAAAGGCGGGAGAGGGCGCCGCCCGCCACGGGACGTCGGGAAATCGGGGAAAATGAGAAGATTTATTAGCCGGCGGCCGCAGGACGCGGCTGACCGCTCGACCGCTCGCTCTGTTTGGCCAGTCATTAAAGTCAGCAAGTAAACGCTTAGTGCGAAGACGAGTATATTTGCGGAGCAATTAACGCTTTCGAGGTGAGACGAGGGTTGCGGCGTTGCGGGGTTGACGGTCATTGTTTGTAAGTGATTACGGCGTCCGCGCCGCGCTGCGACGCCGCGGGTCGCGAGCCGCCTCGTTGTGTACACAAGGCGCCGCGGGCCCGGTGTCGCTGCGCACTATCGCTTCGATGCTTATGTGTCGCCGGTAGATAACGATACAGAAGTGTATTCGGATATCGTTGTGTACACAAGCTGAGTGTCAATCACGGCTAGGCGGTGCCTTACAACATTTTATCGGATGTCACATAATCTAAGTAAAACGCATTTATGTCAAATCGTCAATGTACCCGATAAGCCCACCCACGTTTCACTGGTCCTATTGCATCATAAGCGATGGCGGCTGATACTATGTATAAATAAATAGCCTAGCACTCAGCCGACAAGTTGTCATTACAAAAAATGACATATGTTACTTATAAATTATAAGCGGTGCGTAGTGTCACCTATGCGGATATAAAAATGTTGTTATGGAAAAAATTGTTGGAGATACAGAGACATGGCAGATATTCTCGGACCAATACATAAACTTGCAATTTAATTTCAAGTGTCACTAATAGATTGTTCACACACATGTACAAAACTGAAAGTGGTTTATTGGATACTAAGTATTTTTCGGATCGGATACAAAAAGCAATTAGCCATAAATATAATATGTAAAAATCAACAAGTATTTTATTACAATAAATCGACAATGGAGTAGAAGTAAATGTTAAAGCTCACAACATTTTATTTTTAAAATAAAAATTCATAATATATCTATGTTAAATCTCATTAAATTTATTATTTGTGTCAACCGATCTTGAAGGAAGGAGGTCATACTAATTCAATTTATTAGCTCAATTTAATTATTTATAACCCGAAATATTCACCACTTATACTTTTGTTAAAGACGTACATATTTGCTCGTGTAAATTCTATTTAAATATGATCTATCAATTACGAGGTGAACAGTTATAAACTTTTAAAGCAACAAAGCGTAACAAAGTTATTCTCACAATACATTTTTTTAATGAATAAAATGTCAATACTTACCTAATGCCGTCTTAATTAAAAATGAGAACTTTCTTCATTCTTACAAGCACTATTTATGATATACATCGTTACATTTTTCTTGAAAGAGAAAAATATTAACCGTGTAATCGATACTTTACGAAGTAAGAACCAAGAAATGCTATAAACAAAGAGATTATACGGCTATATATTTATTTGTGCTCGGTTCAGCGAAATTAAACTTTAATGCGTTTGTTTAAGGCGTCACTGCGTCCAATGTTGATAACTTTATATTCCTCTCGCCTTTCGCCCATTTGAGCTAATTAGTAAGGAAATAAAATAAACTTGGCCATTACTCAGAAAGCAAGGTCGTCTGTGACTAATTAATTGGCGAAAGAATGATGGAAGGTAGAACAGATGGCCCTTTACGATATTTTTGTGAGGATACTAACGTTGCATTTAAGAGGAAATTTTCAATGAATTTTATACACAGGTAATAAACTTCAGTGCAATTACCAATGAAAATTGTATTTGACATGTATAATAACGTTGCAATGTTAAATGACATTCCTGTATTACGATACTAATTAATTTTATTACTGCAATTCTTCTCTTAAGATTGTACCTGTTTGGGTAAGAATATGAATAAAATAAAATTGGAAAGGACCAAGGATTTGCAAGGACAGAGATATTTGGCACTCGGTGCTTTCTGCCTACCCCGTTAGGAACCTGGCATAACGATATGTTGTTGTTGTTGTTGTTGTTTTTGATTTGGAATTTGATTTTCAAAATGTTAAATATACGTTATTCAAAATGTTAAATGTACGACGTTATTACGATCAGAAAATGAAAAGGAAATAAGAATAGGTAATTAAAAATTCACTCCATCGATAGGCACGTAACTATTGTTGGTCCGTGATATAAATTTGATAATTAGATCGGAACTTAATCTTTTGTGATTAATGAACAAAGCGAACACTACAGGCGGACCACCCACTAGGAGGAGACGGCTTAATAAGACCCTCATTAACACCTTAATGGCTATTTTCAATTCGCCTGATTTTGCTTCACTTTTATTTATTTTTTCCATCCTTTTCTTACGTGCGGCACCGGGCTGCTCCTCTCGCTCCGTCGCCCTTCTTTAATTGAATCTCTGGTCGCTTTTTCTAAACTTATTCTCTTTGACTTAAGATTAGTGATGTATTTAAATTGGCATTTTGTTACGTTTTTATAGCCGACTGGGGCCTCTCTCCGTTTTTTCTTCGCCTTCTCCTTATCGAACTTTTAATTTAGTCGCGATAATGAAACGAGTGTAGGACTTTCGTGCGCGATTAGACTCTGAATGAGACATTGTTAAGAGGTTTTTCGTTTGTTTTTTTCATTACCTAGTTTTAGATGTGATTTCTTTTGTAGGAATTCTTAAATTTGTGAACGTTAAATCTCCTATGGCTTACGAATAGGAATCTGGGTCTAGCACTGGATCAAAATGTAATAATAATAATAATGGCGCGTCCGTATAATACGTGAAATATTATAACGATGTAGTTTTGAATAACGCGCGAGGAAGAGCATTGGAATCGTTTGTGATCATCCAACTTGCTTATATGAAAATATAAATTGTACTGCAATTACAGAGGAGGCGCAGTTGCAAAACAAAGCTTAGTCATAATTAAGTTCGGATGTCGTTGTCGTATGTCTATCAATGGGCTATAACGCAATGTCGGAGGGTTCGGGGCGATATCCGTTCGCAATAACGACTGTGAAATGTATCGCACACATGCTCCCGTCGTTGATGAAAGATTTTATAACCCCCAAACGATTTGTCACTTACATTTAATAAGGATAAGCTTTACGAAATCTGCCCGGTACGGTCCAAGAACTACCGTGCTATGGACAATTCCAACCTACGTACCTTTTGAAGCTCTGTTTCGTTTGTAATTATAATTGAGTCGCACATGCTGTTATCTGTTAATGTAATGCATTTAAGATTATATGAACAGCCATTGATAATACGCTTACATTAGACATAAGCTTATTTATATATAAAATGAAGCATATTTTATTACTGAATATATTTAGAATTTAAAATACGTAAATTAATTTATTAAACGTCTGGTAACCATTTTAGTTTTTTTTAGTTGCCTTGAAGTATTATTAAGTTTGCCTCTCTTGTTGCTAATACATATACGTAGCATGTACATGTAGTGTCATTATAAACAGTCGAAATAGTCTTAAACACTCACTAATTCTTTACTGCTTAGAAATACTTAATACTCCAACAATTTGATGTTGTGATAAAGATATTTGAGACGTGAAAACAAGTAATAAGCTTTAACAGATTAACTGGCGATAAAAAGACAACCGTAAACCTCTGATGCGTTCACATAAAGAATGTGAGGAACATTAATGATTCCATTTCAACGTCTAAGCTAATTTCACAGCTAATGAATCATAACGAAACATGTTGATTCAATCGGGAGAACACCGCAAAAAACGCAACATTCTTATTGATTTATTAAAAGCTCACAATAGATAAAAGATGGCGCTGAGTATTGTTGCTAAGCCCGAGTTGCGACAGACGGCGCCACCAGTGTCGTTCGTGTACTAAAATGGCAGTTGAATATTTTTACCCGCAATGGTTGCGGCATGTAATCATTCCGATGTAAATCTTATAAACAAACAGATACGGTTGGATGTGGCGTGGCGCGCAGCGAAGACTTACGAAGCCAGACACAGAGTATATTTTGTGGTAGAGCGTCGTCATTGTTCGCTAAATTGTCGCTTGCACGGAACCGGCCGGGCTTGTCGTGAGTTAGGTATGAGCACACCGCACACAATGACAATATACATACATTAAAACACCTGTTATTAAACATGCACAGGGTCACAGAGCGTAGATACCTACTGTAGACCTCGTTAAATACAATGACAGATAGAGATCTCACTGCCGGCGATTTAGGATGCATCCACAATTACCTACAGCGAGCTGCCACATGATATTGTAATTACGCGACGAGTTGAACGAACCCATAATACATTTTTTAACGCGTGTAATATTCTGAAATAATTTGGAAGATATCTCCGCTGCAATCTATAAAATCGAAACGTAAATTTAACATCGCATGCGAACCGCGAAGCACAACAAAGAAGGGAACTAAATCATAAAGACGTTATGAATTGAGCTTCCAAAACTTCCGTCATGAACGTTTCAACACACAAAGATTAAGGCGCGAAACTTCCTCTTAGCGCTTGACAAAAAGCGGATCATCTTTCGTTCGATAGGATTTTCTGGGCTTAGCGGAGTTCACATGTGCTCGTGTCTGAAGTTTAAATATCATGAAACGAATAGAACTGAATCGGCGCTACAATGAGTGCAGTCTTGCCAGAGCGGCTCACAGCTTTAAGTGTCCGCCGAGTTTCTATATGAAGGACAGTGGGTAGATGCTTCGCTTCTTTGCGAGCATGTTCCCTTATAGGGATTAAGGATCCCGCATACGACGACCGCTCATTTGTCCCCCTTTTCGCCAGACAAGGTGCTAAACCGATGTGTTACCCGTTCGGTCCGCAACCGCAAATTGGATTTATGAAGTTACTACATTTCGTAAAACGCTTCCGAAGAAAATATGCAAAGTTTTGCGTCATTTCAAATAACCGAAACACGTCCTTCAGGACGCGAAGGAGATAAAGTGTAATTGGTATAATAATGGCGGTCGCTTTCCGAATTTATTTTTCGAGTTTAAATATTAATGTTTCGTGACAGGGCGTCGGTGCGGCCTGCGAGGTGTCGGTGGTTTTCTGGCCCAGCGCTCACAGACCGGTTCAGCGCTGGCTCGCACGCTACGCCAGAAAAGCCAAACACGTATCGCAGTCGAGAGCGATAAACCTTGCTTCGAATACGGACAAACGGCAAACGACCTATTGGTACCAATTTGCAGCCGTGTTTGTTCTGCTTTAGGAGAAAACAGAATTGTATATACTTAGTGGAACCCTCGAATAGGCTCGAAGTAAACTGTATCATCAACGTAAACTTTAATATAGGACACGTGTTAAATAATGGATCACAATTTTATTCTCCTTGCTATAATATTGTTGTAATCGCTTATTAAGTAATCAAATATCGTTACGTCAAAAAATAATTCTTTGATTAATTTTATTTTTCTGCGATTAAAAAAACTCAAGGTACATACCAGTGGTGAGTAGAATGCTGAACTATCGACGCCGATGCTGGGGTAGGGGTTTTGATCAGTGGAGGGGTAGGGAGCTCCGTAGACGCCAACGGCGGCGCTGGATAGCCTGGGGTATGAAGTGAGGGCTAGCCGAGCGCCGTCGTACTGGCAGGAGCAGACTGTTTGACCGGACACCGGGTCTGTGATGATAGGCCGCGGCGTATCGCAGCACGAGGCCGCCGGGGTGCTGGCGTGGCTACCGGCGCCCGGCGACAACGCCCCTCCGGCGACTCCGGAGCCGCCAGGTGACAGCGGCGGAGCAGAACTGGACCCGCCATCGGGCGAAGTCGCTGCTCCGCCGTTGCCCGCCCCGCTACTGCCGACCAGCAACTGAAATTAAAATCCGATTGTAATCTTCGAAGCGTCAAAATTTACACATCATTTCGTATTATGAATTGAATCAAAATAATTTTGAATAAACAACGTAGTTGGTGACAGAACAGAATATGGATGACCTAAAGCAAACAAGTAGTTAACCAACTTTGCAAATTGTAAATTATCAGATTAATAATAAAACAAAATTTGTTACTTATAAAACAATATTGACTGGCTTACTGGTCCAGAGGGTGGCGAACCTAATTATTGAAACAGTCGTAGTTGTTTTGATTTCCACGCGAAAAAAAAAATTGCAGGCTGAGCACAACTGCTTGTTCTGTCTGCATATAAAGTTATCTAAAGTACATATTTAGAAGTTTGTGTATAATCAGCTGCCTGTTTACCATCGCACCGGCACTTCGTATATTAGTGTTAGAGTGCTGTGTGGGAGATTTCCCAAGATATTATTATCATTACCATAACATTGTCCTTGACGAAGGTTACTTTGTCCCGAAAAAAATCAAACAAAATAGGCATACGAGTACTGTAGACATATTGTATACACATTTTATGTATTTTTACTAGCCGTTTTATTTTAATGATATTTTCTCTACAGATAAACAAAATAGTAATGGAACATTAAAATTACACAGTAGTTAATGTAAAGATAAGACTTAAAACAACATATAATTATACAGAATGATGTATTTAAAAACAATTTCTTGTTTTCGTCTTCTGGTTGCACGGGTACTTAGGCATCGCGAAAATGTTAAAGCTTTCCGCTCATAATACAAGGACGCTTGTAAATATTATATAATGACATCACAGTCAGGTTCCGTATTCATTACTTATTTAGGTCAATGTGGGGCGGATGGTGGCGAAGCTCAAAAGGCAATAAACCGGCACAATGTTTTGTATTGTGACTTTTATGAATTCCACGGCGAACATTAAATAGATAAGGCAAAAGGTAAATTATTATGTCAATAAAGCAGTCGGCGGGTATCGTCACGCGAACAAACTAGCCTCAAGGTACATAGGTACTGTTGTACGGACTGTAGGGCATCTATTCGATTCACGCAAGCCACGGGTGCGTGTAATCCTATTGATCGGTGTGAGCATGGTGTAACACGTATAAAGCGCACGTGGAACTTTGTTCTATCAATACCAACTGTTGTCACAGACTCACAAATGTTATCGCCTTGGACAAAAACATGATCTGCTGTGAACGAGTGCACAATTTTCGGGTTTCGAAATCGGAATAGCAGGATCTAACTATTAGTCGATTATAAAGCAAACGGTTATATTACATGTTTATGTAATTACATGTTTATAGCCAGACTGAATAAATTGCAAATAGTTGCAACTTTATTTACGTTTTTCTTCTAATAAATCAATGATTTACATATTAAATTCCTCTACATTCACAACGCATCGTCTTAGCTTTCGGGAATACGTCTCAAATTTACAACATTTCAGGATATAGGTATCTACTATGTATTTCCTAACAAAAATTGCATTGACATGAGAAGATATAAAAATATTGTATCTATTTTCAATAATTCTGTAAATTTTATGAAATTATGATAGATAACAGATGCGAATTAAGGAGTGCTAAAAATCATTATACACTTCCGAAGACCTAATATAGGATTTAGGCAGTAAATTTACAAATATCAGATGTGTGAATACGTCATTTTATTAAACAAGAACGATTGAGCGTTATTGCAGCTACTTCGTAACAAGATTACGTATTGTTGTGCTGAAATAACATCACTAATATTCGATACCCCATCACTCAGTCTATACAATATTAGTTTAAATTAATCCTACATAGAATTGCGACAAGTGACTAGTTGTCAAATTAATTAACGCCTTAGTCAACACTCGCTGCTAATAATAATTATTGCCCGTAAATCAATAAAAGATATGCGTCTTCATGTCATTTTGCATCTTACAGCTAGCGTGAAAGATGTTTTCGGAAGCTCACGTTTGATTAACGCTCCAACGTTTGATTAAAGAGTATTAGTAACATGTTACTTTGTTGTACTGTAGACTAAAATTACAATTGCGTCAGTGTTGAAAAACTACTTTTATTCCTTTTATTTTTGAAGTAAAATTTTGTACATCAGAGACATAGTTAGGTTTTTCCCAGATGCGTCTGTACAATGCGACGTTTTTATTTTCATAAGCTTTCAGTGCGAACTTTACGTAGTCCCTTCAATTATTTATGGTTTACATTCATACAATATTATCTAAAAATACCTTCATAAATATATAATTAGGTAATAATTGCCGTAAGTTTAGGATAATTTTTTTCTCCCTTAAACGTTTCATTTTATTACCAACATTATTGTTCGATTTATTGTCGATTGATTGTACGCAGACGAAACGCTTCCGTAATGCAGAATTTTTCACCTATCAACTAGATATGACTTTATCATAACAATATGTCGACATCGATCGATCTGTCGTAGAACGTCATGAGAAAAATTTAAACAAACTATTTATTGTATCCTTACCTGACCGTGGATTTACATAAATATCTAATGCACTACGTATGACGAGTTAAAATAGCCTTAACCTATACACAATTAAATACTTAAGTAATTAAATACTTTTAAACATTACTGACTAACGTTCGTAACAGACTTGTAAATGCAGTAGACATATACAGCCATAAGTATCAATGCAGGTAAAGACAAAAAATAACATTGACAAAAGTAAAACTCCGTGGATAGTTTACATAGGTATTGTAAAACTGTTTATTTCGGTACTGAGCTGTATAATTGACGTGAATAAATTTGTTCTTTAATACGATCCGAATAATCCAATAAACGTCCACTGCACCGTTCGAGCGGCCTACTTAACATGACACACACAATAAATTTCTACTAGACTATATATGTATGTATATCAGTACATCGCGTACCCGTCCCATGTTTGGCCGGCAAAAGATTAAAGGTATGGAAAGAGGTCTGTCAAAAGATTTGATCAAATATTAGGGCAAGGTTGACTTAGAAATAATAGCATGAGTTACTGTGCACACAGCCGACCCTACTTCAACCACTAATGCTTCGTTTGAGTGTACCAACTTGTTTTCTTTAAACAAAACGAATCTTCTTCAAAGGGACGAAAGCAAACGAGCGACATTTTAATGCCTCAAGCGAAAGGGCGTGGTTTGATTTATTTGGTTAACGTTTCGAGTGTTGTAAAGGATTGAACACCTAACAATACTTTTACAGAAATTAATATAAAACAATTTTACTTACATTTTAATTCTGAGCAAATAAATAATTTAAAAATAATTACTTAACTGTAAGTTCCGCGGAATAGTAAAATATAATAATTTTGTATTTATCAGCGTTTTACTTTGTGAGGAAATTAAATCTTTAGTTAATCTGTTAAGCACAATGGATATCGTAGCAGAAAAATCTCGTAAAGCCTTGCACGGAATGCATTAATAAGCCGTGAAATTTTCTGTAATGAGCCTTTATTTCTGATTACACCTAATTAGGCACAACCTAATAAAGTTCATTATATTCGGTACAATCAGAATTTTGCATTTCTTATCGCACGTACTTAATTACGAATCATATTGATAAGAAATATTTTAAGCTCACCTAATTACATAAAAACTATATCATTAATAAACTATATATGTATAGTCATAAAATATATGAGCTATTGTCTAAGCCAAAGAATTAGTTTTGCACAACTAAAAAAAAATATGACTCATTAGAGAGCTCAAGCACAATATCGTATAATAATGTAATAAGGCTTAAGTAACGCAAACAATAGGAGATTATAATGAATCTAAAACACATATCGAGTCCTAGTAAAAGATGCTGAAATATTTTATCGCATCCAGACATAGGGCATAGTAGGTATCAGCCAGGTTCGCAAAGCAAAAGGGTGACACACTGGTAGTGGGTTAGTTTACGCGACCCATTTCAGTCCATTTTTAATCCCCCACGTCCCTCTCTCCTCCTAGCTTATTTATTTCACCTCATTCTTTCAATTTTGCTTGTCTAGTAAGACTGTATTCTAATAATAAAAACCCAAATTTCTATAAAGAACCGCTCACCATACAGGAGTATATGGGACGACTTATCATCTTTATTTTCATTCAAATATTCCGAAATATACTTGAACTGAATGTATAATCAACAGAAGAAGATGAAATGGGTAAATTTAGTTTAGTTTTAAGTGCCATTGCCTGTACTTCACATACAAAACTTTAATTTAATTGAGCAGAAGTTAGTTGATGAATTGACTTTAACTTACGGTCAAGCTGAAAGATTGAAATTGATTGCCATAACTTGGCAAGGCCAACTGAAAGATTGAAATTGATTGCCATAACTTGGAGTTGCAAAATGAAAGCAAATATCATAGTGCATTTGATGACATATGACAAGAAATATGAATTAAGGAAATTTGAAAGTACTTGGTATCATGCAACCAACCAACGACAAATTTCAGGTGTCTAACTTACAAACAGACCAATTTTCATCCAATATTTCTACCCCTACACCTTTTCAGGGGTGGAATTTCCAAAATTCCTTTCTTAGTGCTTTCTCAATTACGCTATATGAAGAAGCTGTCTACGAAATTTCAGGACTCTACATTCAACGGTTTCGGCTGTGCGTTAATCTCTGGGTCAGTAAGTCAATCATTGACCTTTCTATTTTATACGTATAGATTTTGAGTAATAATATAAATCTCAAGCAAAAGCGGTTACTAACATTTTACATTACAAGCATCAACATCAACATTGATTTTCAGACCAGCATGTAATGAATTTGAAGTGATCGTTGTTCCATAATAAGTAAAATTGAAGATTGAGTTTGTAACTTTAGGCGTGTTGAAATTGGAGCGCGGCATTCAGTGGTGCAAATCGTTCACACCTGAGGGTACAATTACAAAGCAAGCCGCCATTACTGACCGTATCTATCACTAGTGACGACGCGAATATCGATTATGTTATCTGCCACATTGACTCGACAATGCGTCACCGGGGTAACTCGGCAAAATGTAATAGGTACCGCTCTTCGTTATGGTTTGATTAGAGTATTTTTTTTTATTAAATCCCCGCAGAAAACATATCGAAATAACGAGAATGTTTAAGAAGGTTAGTGTTTGGTGTAAAAACAAACCTTGTAAACTACGCATTTTTAAGCAGACATATAGGTATACCTATGTAGGTATATACTATGTGATTTTTTTGTACGCGATTCAAACTACCTCGGTAATTCGTCCGGTTGCAATCTGTTGCGTGCGTATACGTAATTAGTAATATTCAACGATAGTTGATACGCCGTTGTTATGGCACGTTACAACGATATTTAGGTATCTCTGATTCTGTTGTCAATCGCCGTGATAACACGCGCCGCACGACAGAACGACTCAAAACATCAGGTGCGCACTCGAATGTATACAATAAACAGACCAATGAAAGTCGACAATCGTGTACGTACGATACGTTCATACGACAAAGATGAACCATTTATTCGAATACGTACCCGCTTGTTACTTTATAATAGCGCTTATCGAAATATTTGATGCGACTATAGCCTTAATTCGAGCTGTATTTAAGTACACAATTGTGTTGCTCGTGTACTTATTTACAATATTTGAGTAATGATACACAATTGCCTGATAACGATAGGTAAATGCATATATAAGAGAAAATTAAATATATGTAACTACCTAGTTACATAGGTGGTTTCAAAGTGTGTGCGTCACAATGAGCTTTGGTGCGTGTGTGTAGAGATTTTTTTCTATTATCAGTATTTTTAATATACGTTACTTTTCGAAATATGTATAATATACCTATTTTGTATTTTCTTGCTATGATACTGAGAAAATTTGTTACAGTGAAGTAACTTGACAATGACAAACTGATATTATTGCTTAAATCAGCGTAAATCTATATTGAATAAAATCAACATTATACTAATTTCAAATCAAAGTTCTGATGAAAACAAATCGTAATTGCTAATGTACTTGTCCGTTTAATTTAAGTATTGATTGACAGTAGTTTAGTTGGTTGTCAGTTAAGTTATTCATATTCATCCAGTTACCTACTTTATTTCTAAGACGGGTTCTAGTACCTATACTTGAATTATTTCACAAATTGTACGGTACGCTGCATAACGACTATTAAATTTTAATAGAATATAAACTGAAGCATAGCCAATAAACAAGACTGGTGATAGATTATATTTGAATACTAAATTTCGTTCATTTTTTCTTTAATAAAATATGTATTTGTCAAATATTATATTACACTAAACCAGCATCACATTGCAAGTAAATGAATAACTTACACGAACAAGAAATAATTATGTGAAACGACCAAATGAATATAAACAATGTAAATGCATTATGATATATACTCCGATGATTACACTCTCCGGAATAGAAGCTGATGGCGTAATACTAATGGAAAACAATAAATGAAAGGGTTATCCTATAATACTCGCGAAAAGAAAATTTATACAATAACAACGCAAAGAAAAGATACAATTGGGGGGTGAATCAATTCAAATATAAGCGATATTATGTCGTTGTGTACAGAAAGGGCGAGCAACGGAGCGCGCTTCACTGCTCGAGTCAACAGAAGTTCCAATAAAAACTACTCAGAACGAGCCCGTAGTGGGACGACAGTGCAAACACTCCTTAACGTCACTCCAGCAATCTCTATTACCCTTAAATTAAATAAAAAAAGCTCCTCGTAATTTAGACCAATCTGTCAAATGAAAAGTGTTTAGCAAAGAGAGGGGAATAGATCGGCGATCAATATGGACTTCATGGCGGCTGAACACGTGTGATGATCGGTGCTTGCTTTACCAATGCACTTGAGATGAAAGACGACCATTTTCTTGTATCACTCGTTGGCGATAACAGTAATACAGGTAACGGATCACGCGAAGTTATTGCTGGTACTCACTTATTTAGAACCACTGCTTAAAATTTTTTTTCATACCTATTTTCGATATTTTTAATATATGCATTTCATATATTTTTCACAATTTTTCTTAAATAGCCGTTCCAAACTTGTTTGCTTTAGGTAGGTAATAAGCGGTACTTGCTCTTAAATCGCACATTTCAATGTTAAATGTAAAAAGTGATATTGAAATTAGATTTTATGTGAATTTACATTTTGAAATTATGGAAAGAAAACCTATGTATCTTCTTTATAATAGATCATTCAAAATACAAAAAAAGGACAGTACTAAATATTAATAATTAAAAAAAATTGGGTTTGATCTACATTTCCTATTTTACATCCACAAAACACAAATACGTTCTAAAGAATTTCTGTTTAAGGAAATATTCGATAATTAATGGGACAAATTCGTCATTAATTTAGGTTCGTAGCCAAACGGTCGAGGACGTGGTGGTCGTGGCATAGAGAATGCCCATTTGCATAATGTTAACATATTTCATTCGCGTATACTATGTAGATATATAACGCTCAGTTTGGAAGGTCACAGTTTAACGAATTTTAACGATCACACTAAGGTATTTTCTAACAGATAAAAGAGGTAGCGATCGTTAGTTTCGAAATCGCATCGAATGAAACTCCGTTTTGAAAACAATAGTTTTGTGTGACCCCTTATTTCAATGCTTAGAGTGCCTCACTGCCGAACTGAGGTTATGAGTTCCATTCCCACTCAGAACAAATATTAAGGTGACGATAATATTAATATTTGTGGTCGGGTTTAAAGTAATACCTGTATCAGTTGCTGCCTAATTTGGGATCAGATTGGGAGCAAATTATTACTTTTTTTTGGGAGAAATATGCATGGCTTTAGTTGTTTTAAAGTTCAATACAAACTGTATTATAAAGTAAAATTTTTTTTTCAACTTCACCTCGAACCATTTAAAGCTGTTCCACGTCTTTTGTCCTCTCAATCGTCGTGCGGCAAAAAGACAAAGCTCTCTGTGTGGAAGTTTAGCGGTAATCTGGCATAATTGAAATGGGGCGCAGTTCATTTATTATTCGTCTAGTAAATTCGGTTCGCCAACGGTCTACTAGACTGGATGAGGTATATTTAAGTAGATCTGCAGAGGCTTTCACTTGCCCATCAATATTTCACGAAGTTCGGACTGCGCGGTCTGTTTGCCGCTTTTATATGGATCGGGTACTGTACTTTCGATGTGCGATGTGATGTCACGTCAACGACAATTAACTTTGATTCTATCTACTCTTGACAGATCGCTGATGTGCAGTTTTTGTACATTTTTATTAAAGGCTCGAACAATTCAACGCACTGTTTATACAGATTTGATACATGAAAATGAGAATTATTAAACATTTATGAATTTACACACAATCGAAGGTTTTTGTTTTAGTATCCCGGTAAAAGATTAGTTTTTTAATGTCTCTTTCAATTGTGTTTAATTAACATTATATGTGATCCTCAGAAATAACATAGTGTCACTTATTTTAAACTAAGCAGATGAGCAAACGTACAAAGGGAAACTGTAATTCTCTAGATAACTGCTCACGAAGTTTATTGCGAGCAACAAAAGGTCTAGCGGCATCACATCAACATATAAATTTAGTACGTCCATCTTAGATCTATGCAGGAATTCAATTACAATCTCATTGATGGAGCGTTTTAAGAGCGCATTATGGCCATTTCTAATTAATTCAATTCAAGAACACGGGCTACCTACCTGCTCGCTGGGATATGAAGCCTCTCCACCCGGAATGAACCCCATAAACCGAACGTCGAGATGAAGTAATATGTTTATTTTAAAAGCACAGATAAAAGGTATAAAGATGATCTCATAATTTCCATTATATTAGAGCAGGCATTATCCCATCTTGGGTTCCGCCGTTCCAATTTCGCTTCGGTCAACGGGATATGTTAAAGAGGACATTATAATAATTAGATTGTTATCAGATGTTATTATATGAATTTTACAAAATTATAAGAGCGAGCAACGGAGATAAGTCAGCGATATCGTGTCGGTGGCCCGAACATAGATTAGGTAAGGAATAGCCGGCGGCAGGACGCTCAATCAGACGCTCTAAATTCCGGTCCTTTAGAGGCACGCCACAACAAATCGATAACCACTCATTATAATGATTGGTCTGTAAACGCCACTCTTGTTCTCATTTTAATGCTTGACGTACAGGAGTCGTATTTTAATTTGAACGGGTAGGTACATGCGTGCTCAATTGGGTGAATCACCGCCCAGAGAACAACACATTTTTAACAATCACTATTCGCCAGAAAATTGCACGGCTCTAGAGGAATCGTAACGGAAACGTTCTGAGCGGAATTATGGGAAATCAACGTAATAATAACGCGATAGAGCCAAACTGTTAATTCTGACCGAGTTTCAGCAAATTATGTATCGTTGAAACACAGTGGCGAGTAACACGGTAGCTCGGTGCGGCGCTCCAGCTTATTTTATTTCTTTGCTAATACCCGTTCGGATATGGATTTTTTTGCCTCACGTTGTAAACGTGACATCGAAGTCAGAGAGACTTGCAATTGTCGCTGTCATAATAGATTTAAATAGCCATGATTTCTCTATTTTTGTAATAAGCCGGTACATATATCAAACTTCTTCAAAGTACCTGGAACGTTCAAATTGAAACTTTAAAAATGGAAACATTCTTAAGATTAAAGGATTTAATAGGCGTATTAAACGCTATTATTATTAGATTTCGGGAGAAAACATACGGTGACAAGTTATAGCACACAATTGAAATGTCGTAACATGAGACAAATATATCTGGCATCTCGCCACACAAAAGAGTCATCGCAAGTACTCAGTTGACGCCAGTGAACTGCTGTGCGTATCAGACATAAATCTTCGTCCCAAAAAATAGAGCTGTGTACCAATAGAATAGCAAGAAAATAATAGAAATATTCCTTGTATACGACTCTCCATACGAGTGTTTGTTATTTTCATACATACGTAATTTTTTATATTAAATTACCTATTTAATTTCATTATCTCTTATTAACTAACAAACTACGCTTCAGCAGAAGTAACTAAATAAATTATAGTAACAACATGGGCTATGTAAACTGTTCATCCACAAGCACTGTTAGTGTAAGTACCTAGTCTTTGTATCAACATACTAATGATGTGTTAAGAGTATTGAAACTTGACTTTGTTTACCCTGTAATGTACGCCTTTATTGACAGTTGGGGGTTTAGCGCGTGTTCTTCATAACCGAAGTGAAATTAACAAAATTCGTACTTATAATTCTAATCTATTTATTCAATGCTAATACTTTAGACGACTGAATGGTTGATGTATAAAAAAATGCCTGTTTTAAGTGACAATAAATTTATGACCACTATTATAAGGAAAAACATGATGATACCATCGAGTTCGTAAGTTTTGTAAAGCAATGCTGTGGCTAGAATATTTAAGAAATACCCTAACGCGTAACAGCTGAAACGTAATATTCACTTAGAACTCGGTTCAAAGGTAAACACATTTTCACATAGTGTCGTCGAATGTACTTTACGCTGGACTGAAAGTGATTATTTACTCTTGTGCTGGCTCGGCGTCGTATAAGTAATATTTCTACATTGTACTTGTAATGCGCCTTTTAAAATATAAGCACGTTTAGACAGCTTACGAGTATTCTTGTTTGCTATTTACTCGCTTTATGGGCGCACGGTACTTTTATTTTTGGCTCTGTTTAAATAAATAAATTCATTTATGCCTTAACCGGCGTAATATAATGCTGAGATAGCTAAAGCATAAATACACGAAAAGTGAGTAAGGATCGTTTATGGATTTGCACTTATATTTTTAAATAGTTACTGGACATGATTATCTACTAATCTAAATGTTTTTTACGCAGATATCATGTATATGGAGGTACATTGTACATATATACCTACCCGCATTTACGAACTTGCATACTCATGAAATATTAATAATTGCAGCTTTAGATGCCTGCTCCATAATCAAAACTTATAATAATAATGTTAATAATAACATCTACGGGCAATTCCACATACGGCTATCTAATTCCAAATTAGGCAATTTGGTGCCTGTGTTATGGTAACCGGACAGCTTATAGACATACATATATACATACGATATATATTACTTATATAGATATTTTTATTACGACC
>DWEM01000039.1:0-29772 GCA_018245935.1 Agara belti belti
AACGAGGCAATCGAGTGAAAACGGACCTGTTTTATAATATTCAAAAAATTAAAATCGAAGATTAATAAATGATAAAATTCATTTATAACCGTGTAAAGGATACTCAGAAGGGCCAGCGAAATGAACAACGCTATCCACTTAACGAATTTTAGCATTCGTTTATTGTTCGGATTATGCATATTTGACAGCGAGCCGTCTCGAGCGGCGGATTGCTCGTTGGTTATTCGTCTTTTGTCTTATTTTATTATGCTATTATTCGTAGCCGACTATAAAGGCTAGCGAGACGGTTTGTCTGCCTGTTCCCGGCTTTCTCGCCCTTGTTTATCTGGCCGGGGTAGTTAGCGCGGCGGAGTGGCGCCCCGCGGCAGTGCTGTCGGAGGCCGCCCCGCGATGGCACGCTCGCCCACCGCCGCGCCGCCTCTCGCTTCACGCGCTCGCGTACAACAACATACGTGAACTTCCATCACCCGATTGACATTCGATACTTTTACATGATTCAACCAAAATGACTCTTTTTATACATTTATATTGTGCGATATGGATAACATTACTCACGATCTGCTGCACTACGACAGGTGAGTAGAGAATGCAATTAGCATTTTTATTGAGTTTGTTGGCAACTTCTCTAAGTTTATATCGATTGGAAAAAATATGTATATTCCATTCGTCTTCGTGATATATATATGTTTTTAGCGAGTTTTAAGAAATTAGATAACTTTTCACTTGGTATAAAAAGTAAAATTACATCCATGTAGTAGTTAATTTACCGTACTCATATATATCACTATATATTATTTATTATAATATAGTAAAACCATGGAATCTGAAAAAGAATTCATTACTTCACCGTACTCCAAAAATTAAAATAAAAGTGCATTTCAGCGACTTAGTGGAGTATGCTAGAAGGCTCCTACTTTTGCGAACTGGACTCTTGCCTAACAGTAGGAAGTAAACAATGCAACTAACGTAGATAAATTATTTACAATTATTTTTACATGTATTATCAAACAGTCGAAAAATATGTATAACTTGTACTTAGATATATATCAGTGACTCCATATATAGGCATATATGTTATAATATTATTTCAGATAAATGTATGTGTAATTAAGGTATCACGCAATTATGTCAAGTCTGTATTTAATTAATAATAATATTATTTTTTGAATAACTTCAAATGAAACAAATTATGCAGTTTTGCCTGCGTTTAATAGTTATAACGAAATAACATTTTCATAAGCTAAGAATATTTGAAACACAGAGTTATTATATCTGGAATGTAGGTATTTCAGTCGCTTTTAAGATTTGACTAAAGCCTGATATTTTCACTTCAAATGGGATATTAAAGAAGGCTCCAGTTATTTAATTAGCGGTTGCAAAATTAATTTTAATACACATTTCTAAAATAATATGAGCAGGCGTGTTTACAATAGAACGCAAAGAATCTTGACGAATACTGCGCTTCGAGTAAGATTCTTCAAAACAAGATTTATTCAGAGGGTTGGAGATAAGAAGCTCTCGTATTTCTATAACGTAATTCAGTTAACAAGGGGAAGAATCACAAACAAAACGGACAGGGGTCGGCCAGTCCGTGACTCATCCGCGGATATCCGCAGGCATCCCGGCCCGCAGAGACAGTTATGGATGTATTCCATTATTACACTAAATAAAATAAAGCTGAGTAATACTTCATGTTTATGGATACCACTCAGTTGAATTGGGTCACAAGCCCACCCGAAATCGTTTTAATTTCTTGGATACAATTGTCTTAATAAGACCCGAACTCTTAATTTTTATTAATACATTATGTTCGTCATTCTGTAACCCCGTTAAGTTAATAAATACTTTTTCTTGTAATTTGACGTGGTATTTGTCTGTCGTAAACCGAATAGATCGAGCCCAATGAAACATGGATACGATTTTTTACACACACTGCTAAAGACTCAGAAAAATATTAAATAAAGAATAAATTGTAATCACTTTTGGTAGTACGGAAAGATTCGTGTAATCTCTGCGTAGCAAAGAAAACTATTATGGAACTCATAAGCGGATGCCAGAGCGCTGGCATAGACACAGGATAAGCTGTCACATGGGCTGATTATAGAACTAGTCTGCTGCGACATATTAAATAAATGTTTTCAATTTAATTTTAATTATTGTATGATTATATACATACTTGTGCCTTATAAGTTAATAATATTAGTGGTAACCGTGATAGTCTAGTGGTTTGATATTCAGCCTCTCACTTCGCGGGGTCTGTGTGCAAATAATAGCACTCGCCTTTAACTTGTTACGTGGGTTATATAATTTAAAAATTTAAATATTACATGCTGTAACGGTAAAGGAAACTTGCACTCGTAGAGTAGGTATGTTACAATAATTTATAATGTTTCTAAGATGTGTGAAATCTGCTAATCCGCACTTGGCCAGCGTGGTAGACTAAGATTTAAAATCCTCATATACGACAGGTACGTACACAGACACACTCACACACATAGAAATATAATAAATTCAGTCATCAATTTAATTATTGAAATTGCCTTTTATTGACGAGCTGCGCTGATGGTTTATGCCTCCAGTCAAGTATTTTGCGAAAGCGGAAAATGACTCACCTATAGGTATATGTGGAAATAATACCAAGAAAAAAATACACCATTTGGAATTTCTATAATCATGGCAAACAATGGGGCATCCTGTTGTTCTGTTCAGTTGACATAGAAGTTACTTTATACCATAATAATACCTAGTAATACTTATTGTATTTATTTATTAAAGACCTTACAGGCCCGACATGTTTGTGTAACAGAAAGATATTCAATAGCCAATTTATTATACAAATAGGCACAATTGTTGTCGCTAGAACTGCCTATATTTTTATTAACCTTTTTTTGTCCCATCATTGGACACGGGTCTTCTGTCATACTGAGAAAGTACAAGGCCACGCTGGCCAAGTGTCAGTTGGCGAACTTCCCACCACTTAGAGGGGATACTGTTAGGTTTACATTTTCCATTACGATATTGTTGTTTACCGTTAAAGCAAGTGACATCTTAATTTACAAAAATCCCACGTATCTTTGCGAAATCGAGAGGTGTGTTGGGATTCGAGCTCCAAACTTCCGGAGTAGGAGGCTGATACGTAAACCAACAAGCTATGACTGCTAATACTATGCAGTTATTACATTAATTTGTTCTTATATTTAGTTATATACAGGCGAGTGAATAATTGTAAATTTGTCCGTGTTGCTAAAATAATAGCATCAGCAGAATGCAAAATTACAAATATGATACTGATATCATCAAAATTTTCATAACATAACTTTCATTTAAACCGCTATTCTGGACAAAACCGTTCTAGAATTACATTAGCGGAGCACTTTAGTTTCATACAGAGCGCTCAAAATTGCAAAAGTTACTTCCACAAATTAAGGTTAGATAAGATGCACCTCAAATTATAGCATGCAACTTGAAGTCACGTACACAAAGTTCCAACAACACTACATTAACTGCATATAAGCACGTTGTAAATCATATTAGGAGTTGTTAAGAGCGCAGTAGAACGTAGTTTTCTCTATAGCTTGTGTACAGATTTTTCTTTTACCAGAATGTTCTAAAGCTTTATTTTTTGTTTTTTGGAAAATAATATTTTAAAAGTCAATTAGTAGGCGTTGTAAATTAGTAGGCACGGTAGGAAGTTTTTCTTATATATTTTTGTCTGTTTTATATAAAGGTCAATGCATTTACGTCAAAGGTAAACTCCATATTGACTTATTAACCTATTTAGGAAGGAATAGAAAAACAATAGTAAGTAGATAACTCTATCGTTTATGGGAAGGAAACTGTCCCATAAGACAGGTACTGATTTAATCAGAGGTAGAGACGTTACACGTGTGATATTGTGTAGACAAGGTTCGCAGATACCTCATTCAGTCGCGTAGACCGATATTATTGCATACCCACCTGCCATGTCGATACAATATCGTTAGTAGAAATTGTTCTTGCCTTGTTGTGTGCTTTCATTTCTAAAGTCAGAGCAAGAGACGATTATATGAATCTGATATTGAGACAACTGATCTTTAAAGCATTTACATATTTGGTTTTATTTTATAGAACATGGAATATACCAGCACTATACCATCAGATCTAAAACCAAATAATAGTAGATTACAATCCTTGTATTCTAATAAGACAAAATAAGACTCCATATATTTCACCTGACTAATATTTCACCTAAATGACATCATACTGTTTTCTTTAATTCCATAAGACACAAGTAATCAACTTCTGAGTTTTTTTATAATACGAGTATAATGATATACCTGTTTTGATAACAATTAAATAAACACAAATAAATTGTATGGTTTTACTGTCTGATTTACCACACAATAAAAGCATGTTCGTTTGCAATACAATTACTCTGTATCTATATCTTATTAAATTAAAATTGAATCGACAACAATAATTTTCCGTGGCCATGTTTACTATTAATTATAAGCGTTATACCATAACAATATAACATGGTGTACAACAAGTATTTACCTAAAGTGTTTACTGGTGGCATCACGTAGAACAAAGAACTTCGCTCAAATTGGTTCTAAGGTCGAAAAACTTTTTTCATAAATCACTTCGACGTAGTAAAAGCACTGAGCCTTTAAATTATTTAAATTATCTCTCTTAATTTAATTTTTCTTCACCCTCAAATAGACTTTAGGATACGTCAATTAAAAAAGTAAATATTAATTGATAAAATGTTTAAACGTCATCTGTTACAATATAACATAATATCTAAGGATAATTTTCTACATGTTAACTGATAACAAAACGAAACTGATTTGATCACGAGTCTGATTTTTGATTTGATCGTAATTAAATGCGTAGAAACTATTTTCTTCAGGAGAGTATCTTAGTAGAGACTCAAATCATGCTTATCATAAAAATGCATTGACATTGCAACGCATCCAAAATGTCAAATTTGAATCCGTAGAATAAGAGGAAGTGCTTCGAATCCAGCTTGTAAGAATTTCCCTGCCCTAACCATACTTGCAATCATTGCAGCTGCAAAAAGGTTGTAAAATTTTATCAAAGGACTCGAAGCGTAAGGCGCTAATTAGCATGTTTACAATTACGATGTAAAGATAATTAGCGAAATTCGCATGCAATGACTGCGTGGTATACCTACGTGTGGCGCAATTAACTCTGTGACACCAATTGCAACGCTCTCTAGATCAACTTAAGTGTAGTTGATATCTACAATAACATGCAGAAAAACGCTTTATTATATTATATCAAAGTATAACGAACACAATTAGTTATTACGTAGGTACTCTTATCCATACTAACTTTTATGCATATTAAAACGCTAATAACGCTACATACTTTATTCAAACTAACATTTTGTCTGCATTTCATTATTAGATATTGCTAAGACAATCAATGAATCAGAACTACATATAAATGTATAAATTTCCGTCCACTGCATATTTGATGAAATACAGATTATTGTGGCCGATATATGCAACGTGTAATATGAAACGGAATAAACTTCTATCTGATAGGCTAACACAGATACGTTGTTATATCTCATGTTTTGACGTATGTTGCTTACCACATATCTAGTTTAAACCGGGATACAACGAATAACGTCTGCACTGAGATAAAAAAATGCTCATTTACATACATAACATAATAATATTCTTTAAGCTTAAGTTATCATATTAACGTTACCATACCACAATAAATAACGTACAATACAAAGGGTACAAACGTATGTACGTTAGCCATTTACGCCTCAAGCAGTACGGCTCCGTCTGTTGTTGTTTATGCAGTAGTTATTCACTCCAAAAAAAAAAACAAGAGACAATTATTCACAAGCAACAGAAGCTTCAAAACAATGTCTCTTTGTATATTTTATTTAAAAAAATGTATTATTTTTAACATTTTATTTCGCTTTATAGAATTTCTAAAATGATTACTTAAACTTACAAACATTTATTAGAACTTAATTAGATTTACTTGTTGTATAATATATTTAATTTATCTAATACGCTCTTAAAAATAACCTGTCAAGTTTATTAAATGTCAGTTTGGTTACTCTTTTGCGATTACGTCTATGTGTATGTTAATCTTGTGCTTGGTGATCCTGACCGCCACACCGAAGGTTATCGGTTCAATTCCCATTCAGAGCAAATATTTGTTTGATTTGCACGAGTATTTGCTTGTCATGTATAAAAGTGTAGGTCGACATATTCATACATTTATATAAGTATATACTATATACGCGTATATACGCTTATCAATTATCTGCTTTAACAAGTACTATTTTTGTTCAAAAAACGTAATGAGAAGAAGAATGTATCAAGGTTACTTCAATTTGATAAACAAATGTTAACACGTCATATAAATAATCAATAATGAAAAATAACATAAACATTAATTTTAATGTGACACAAATGTAATGATACTTATGAAGTCTGTCCGAATAGACTTTTCCTATCATTATTATACGCGAATGTATATATTTATATCTATATGATACTTAGCTATGGCTCTTACTAAGTAGTAACTACGAGAAAGAAGATTGAAAAACCAATGTTCCATAAGAAACAATGCGTAAATGCAGACATCGGCATCACGCTTCATTGCTATTGGGCTGACCTTTATACTGTTTCTTCAGTGTGGGCTGTATTTCTTGAATTATTCTTCGACAGTCTTATGTTACGTATCAATTTACTTGGTAGAGTCGATTGAATGATTTATTTCATCTAAGGTTTGATGGGCTTAACACGATTTCAATTTACGAAATATATTTTGATGACGTCTAAATTTGACTGTATTTATATTTACATAGATTTTGCTACAGCTATGTGCAAAACTCATATTAGATCGTTTAAACAATCTGTGATACGACAGTGAAAAACACCCGCGATTGCCATTTCAAAATCGAAAATCAAATACTGGCGTTGCAGTAATTTATTAGCTCGGAGAACTCGTTTACCATAAGAGATTATTTCCGAAGAGGAATCTGGTGCATATATCGCTAAGCCCCATTTTTATTATAGTGCGCTTATGAGAACCGAAGACAAAATATGTTGTAAAACTCAACTACTGTAGAGTTCGGGAGCTTCAACTCTTATCGGAATCCAATCCACTTATGGCAAAGTTGGCAATAGGGCTGAAATCGCTATGTTTACTTTCGGAATGACCCCGTGTCAACATGGCTCGAGTGAGCCGCCCCTTCTGTGAACCATGAAACTACTAACTTATTTGTTTTCAATACAACAATAATCACATTATTATGTGAAATATCTCGGAAAAAATGTCATAATCATTCCAATGTATACAATAGTTGAGATTAGTCTTAACATATCTAACCAAAACATAAAATCTAGATTCGTGGTTACTTCATGTCTTCATCTTATGTTTTATTCCTTTTTCACCAAGTCCCGTTAAAGAAGTTAATACACGTTCTTTTTGTAGGTTAACGTTGTTTTGCTCCAAGTTTATTAGACAACTACTACGTTAAAAACAACACTTTTTTCTTTAAGTATAAAAATAGCTTTATTTTGCTAATAACGTGATTAGCTACTGCATATTATTTCGCAATTCTGAAATAACTGTTTTGCTTGTTATTATGTTATATTTCATGTAGTCACTAATGAACTTTGTAAAGATTATTATTTTAAATTTGCGTTCTTATGACTGAATTATATTAAACATATTATTCCACGGCTCAAAGTACTCGTGATAAAACGCAAAGTATTTACGTAAAGAACCTGTATAATACCCGTAATGTAGTAAATAATTATTTAGCTGAATACCAAAGTAAATTTCCAGAAATGTTTCACGTCTCCGCAACAGAAAGTTTCAAAAGTTTCTTCATAATAGTTTTGGTAGCGCTCTAATTATTTCACATTTTATAGCGCGAGCGAGGAGAGTAATATTAAATCTAGTCATACTTAAGTTAATACTTTGGCTTATTTCATTAAGATTATTATAATATATTTTGATTAAATCTTAAGTAATAAGGTACCTTGTTACTTAAGATTCGCCTGAACTGTAAAAACAAGTGTATAATCCAAGTCGAGCTTAGGTTCGAGTTTCGTGCAATGACTATTTTTGAACATTCGCACACTATATTTAAAAAGAAATAATCGTATCTTCTTTCTGCATTATTTAGTTTTAATGAGATATAGTTGATTCTACTATCTCACGATATTCCAGCATCGACTACCATAGTTCCACACGATCTACGTTAGAAATGTTTGAATTTCAAATTTAAAGTAGCGGCGGGAGTTCGGACCACTTCGCTAACGAAATGTCCTTACATTCCGTATATTGGTGACTAACGTAATCCTTGCTCCTTTTCGTGTATCAAAATAATATAGAGTCAACATCGAAACAACATATTTTCCATATCTTAAGTATGGGTATTGAAATTAAGCAAATACATTAGTTTTCCTAAAGCTATTAAAGCCTATTAAAATATGGGCGTCACGAGGTAAAAGTACCTAAGAATTGAAGTTAATTGAATCTCCTCTGCTTTCAAGTCTATATTTAAGCTGTGAAATATAGACTTGTCTTAATATAACCAAGAAGCAGACGGTTTTAAACGGCACAGCCGCATCCAAGTAACGTACTCCTGATTGTCAATTATTCATCTGCGCTGCGATAATGGAACAATCCTGTCGATGCCGCAAAGAGGGCCTGTCAACGGTGGTCTTAATGGTATATGCTTCTTCGATCCGGCAAAAACCAATCCTAGTTAATGCGCGTTGCAGATGGGATGGATAATAGGCAAATTGAAAGCGATGTAATAGAGTAACTTGCGTTCTATTTGTAAGAAGTTAAAAACGTTTTCCTTTGTAGGTACTATTTGTATTTGGTATGAAATACATATACCTATGTCTTATGCATAGGATATGTTGCAACATTTAATTACCATTCATAAATTTTATCCTGCCAATAATTTTGACAAACTTATGTATACAAGACCCTTTTATCCTAAGTATATCATGCAAACTTAGAAGTTGGTATGAACTAAATTACTTGATGCTATATTACGTTAAAGATATGAGTTGTATTATTTTAGGCGCCATGCTGGATTCGAGCTAATATTAACATAAAGACATAACTATAGGTACTCTTCTGAATAAAATCATTAAAGACAAGTATTTACTCCGGTTTTCAGGTAAAATAAAAATATTATTTACACCGTATTAAATCGTTCCCCGTTTACAAACATAAACATTTATAGGAATACGATTTGCATTTGCCAAATTGTCTATTATAAGTAAAAACATGCCAGAAAAATAGAATTGGCAACACTGCTGGATTGCTTCATGAATTTATCTGTTGGCAAAATTTTACTGTAGAGTTTTTCATATTTCTTTTTAAAGTTTTTGTCGTTACGCTAGCTCCGAACCTCAATATCATAAATGCACATCCAATACTCGAAGATGGATGACTATCCCCAAAGCTATATTCAAACCGATTTTCTGTCATAAAGTCTGAATTTTGTTTTCAAAACGTGAATAATATCTTCACTATTTTATATTGAATTTGAATAAATACTTAGTTTTTTTTACTCGCTTTTAACTTATTTACTGCACCAAATTGACAGTGGAATTGATAAAATTTAATCAATTTTGAACTTTGTATATAAACTTGTACAATAACCAAGTAGGTACCTGCTTTAAATAAAAATAGTCTAAATTTAGCGCTTAGGTTTAGTGATCAATATAAAATATACATTTAAAGCCCAATCGGCATATCGTATTCGAATACACCCAACTTTGTACGATTAATAATGACTGTACGATTCCCTCAGGCTATAACGGTACACATTGCACGCGCTGATAAAATTAGAATGATCGTTTTAATCAGGTCAAATAAATAATTTGCTTGTCATTAAATTTCAATGTAAGCTATTTTTATTTATAAATTGAATTTGATTCTGCGGTATCCAATGATAATAAAGATAGATTTAATGTTATAGCAATAAGAAACAGGCAAACTGAAGTCCTGCTGTGAATTTGTCAAATGTCTACGAGACAATGCCTACGGACTGCCCGTAGACAATTGTACATTTAGGTAGTCTTTTACAGCACAGAAAAATCTGAAAGGTGAATTACACACATATTCTAATACTGAGTTAATACTGAGAGTTGAATTGGGAGACATCGTATCTCAGTGCCAGCTGACCACACCCTAACACCTTGAATGCAAGCAGCAAAACACAACTGCACACGTCTGAAATAGCATGAGTTTCTTTATTCAAATTTATTTTACAATACATAATAATTCAGTAGCACTTACACACACACGTGTGAAATAGCATGAGTTTCTTTATTCAAATGTATTTTACAATACATAATAATTCAGTAACACTTACATTACAGACATAATTCAGTAACACTTATTACCACATGCATTGTCATAAAACACTTTATACCCCGCAGCGGTGTACTGCGGCACGCGATAGGCAATTAAACAGTGGAACTTTTAACGACGCTGTAAACTTTTACACGTTATTATTGTCTATACTATTGTAAAAATGTGTTGAAAATAAATAAGCGTTATATTAAATATTCATGGTAGACTAAATCACAAAACTTCGATGCTATAATACTCAGAATCTTCGCACAAATTACTTAACAAACACATCCCGTGTTTGACTTATGCATACATTACGATTGCTATTATTTATATCCAGGATTTATTTATAATTTGTGAACTTACCATAACCAATTGGGCATCGAAATTCGAAATTCTCAGGTAAACCAGAATAATACAGAGGTAAAATCTACCAATTTGCCTGTAGTTATGGTAGATGTTACTAACTACTATTAATTATTAGGATGTTCAGTCAATTATACATTTGTTCATTGCCAAGCAAATACTATGCCAAATTTAGGTACCTAAATACATATTATGCAGTAGTATCAGTATGTTGCATAAAGTTAACAATAGTTTCTTTTACCGTAAGCGCTTATAGTCTCGGTCTATGCTGGTAGCTACCGATACCTTACCTTACCTGACACCATTTACGTGGGTCACGTTTTAATATAATAATGATCCGTTACACTTCAAGCAATGCTTCTGTTAAACTGGGGGCCAGCCGCAGTTCCATAATTACGGCAATCCAAGTTTCGATAATTTCCCAACTTCGGTAATTAATGCGATGCTCCCACTAGAAACTATCAAATAACAATAGGGAAATTATGCTTAATAACCTCAAATTTATGTGGAGAAAATTATGTCCGTAGCGAAGTCCGTAAGTGGTCGTAACTTTGCACCTGTCCGAATTTCTGGTCTCCTAATTGACAATTCCTAAACCGACATAGTTTTTCCCGTTTACTTTTCCTGGATATTCCTGAACGAATATTAACTTCACCCATGTTTTGCCGTTGGTTATTCCTTTAATGTTCAGACTTGTATGTCATTGTATTGTTATTTTTTGAAATAATATTTTTTTATAATGCAATGAGGATATAGAATTTTCTATTAAGTATTCTAAGCTACATGATCCTATATTCTTCAGGTAACAACTTAAATTGTTACCGATCTGTAAGTGAGTTTGTTACTTCTTTTACGTAAATTCATATCTTCGTTAATGGTAGAAATCAGGAAACCAAAAATTTACCTATAATTCTTAGATAGTTCATTTTGGAAATAAAAAAAATTAGTAGTAAGTTCAAAAACTAACTTTGAATTATACTATGTAGTTGTTCTGTTTATTAGCACATCATATTCTTCCGAAATAGCAAGATAAATTCTTACGGCTGAGGCAGGTGATTGATGTGTTATTTCTCTTAAATTTAGCTTAGGAGAGTTGATCATGGATGCAGCGAATTCAAAATTTATTTAGAACCGGATATCGACTTTATTTCGATTAAAACGGCAATTACGTTTTTATTACATTGCTACTTATAAAGCGGGAACTATTTTTTTAACCATACGCTTTCAGCTTTACTTGCAACTTATTGCATCTAAGAAAAGATACAATAATAATCATAATTATATGTGCAAATTTATAAACGCTGGCACACCTTATAATTAATCTTCATGAGGCTTCATGTTGTTGCACCGTTGCATGGGTTGCGTATTGCATCCTTAATAACTGAATTGTTTTCATACGCAGGTCGTGAATTGCCAGACGGACAAAATGTAGTGTCTGTAGCACCTATTGAAGTTCCCGATGGTAAGCCTTCATTAAACTATTAAACACAAAGTAAAAATTTCACATTTTCCATACAATACATCGTCCTAATTTTGATATATTTCAATATACCTTAGGGTATTTTAACTCAATTCTATTTAAATAATTACTTTTGTTCCATGACTTTTTCATCTAGATTGTAACGGTCACTTCAATCTGCCATTCTAAAGCTTTATTAAAAAAAAATTTTTATTTATTGAACTTAACCCCAACTTTACAGCGTTCTTTGGTTTTTTGTTTTATTGCCTTTCTTTCTCTGTACCTGTGGAATCAAAATTATTTTTTTGTAAAGTGCCCATAACTTGTTTATTCTGCAATAGCTCAATGAGAATTTATATAGTTTGATCTCTTCAAAATAAAATATAAGATGATATGAAATGTAATATACAAGAATTTCCAGTCTTAATATCAAGTAACCCACCTTTCTTATAAATATAATAGGTATTAAGTGGAAGCTGTATAAAGGGAAATCTTCTGGATGTAATTGTTATTTCATTTATGCGGGTTTGCGTGTTATTGCTACGCTGCCTAATTAAAGACTGGCTAGCGTACAGTGCAAAAACCAGTAATAGTCTAAGGGTTTCAATTTCCCTTTCCCATTCTGGGGATCTGGGTTCAAATCCTGGCACGCACCTCTAACTTGTTACGTGCGTTTGATAACATAAACTTTCAATATAAAGTTGCACACCTTAATATAATGTTTTCTGAGCTGTGTGAAATCTGCCAATTCTCACGTGGCCAGTATGGTAGACTAAAGTGAAAAACTTTCTCAGTATGAGTGGAGACCCGTGACC
This sequence comes from Agara belti belti, assembly GCA_018245935.1. Taxonomy (NCBI): domain Eukaryota; kingdom Metazoa; phylum Arthropoda; class Insecta; order Lepidoptera; family Hesperiidae; genus Agara; species Agara belti. The sequence continues at coordinate 13,009 of DWEM01000039.1, forward strand.
CATTAATTTGAGAAATTGTGTATTCGGTGCATTAAATATTAAGTTATTTATTCAAAAAATCACCATTTGATTAAATATACAAATGCAATACGCAACTATGTTATTCCATTGTCCATTTATTCGATACACGCAACTCCATTAAGCTGGCAATAGATGCGCCTTTACCAAATTTTCACGCGTTCCCGCGCGCCGTACAAATAGCCTATTGTTCAACCAGCAAACATATCGGCGAAATAAAGTTATGAACGATAGTCTATTCAGAGCGTTTTCTGATTTTGCACAAAAACTCGCTCGATTTCAACATCAATGTTTTCCAACGGAACGTGCTACAACATATCTCGCTTGTTCATTTTATATTGAAGTACTCGTCAAACAACTAGCTAGTTACTTAGATTATTTCTTTTTGTCTGCACGATACACATGACCTACTTTTGGATAGGGAATATTCGATGACCAACATGCTATTCATGTGTATTGGGTGCAGATATCATTATGTGAGTTACTTAACAACATTGAGGGAAGTGTAGGTAAATCTGAAAGACGATGTCAAGTTATTTGATAAAAGTTTTGTGGAGATACTCTGCAAACATCAGTTGGGACCTGAAACCTTGTACTTAATATGTATTGTGTTATAACATTGATGACTTCCCGATTCCGGGCTATTGTACTCCTGTTGTAGGTATATCATAAAGTTTCACCGCGAAACTCGAATAAGTATCTACAAGTAATCAAATCATAACATTGAATCATTAAATTATTACACATCTACAGTACCTACCTACATATATACAAAATTCAGTTAATGGAAAAGTAAATTAGATTCCATAATAAATTAATATTTCGGAGGGCCGTAAGTATCATAAAGCTATAAAGTTTATTTCCACTTCCAGTACAAAATTATGCCTATAGGGCAGTAAGTACTCGGTTGGTGATTATACTTATTTTCTATCAATTACGAGTAATTGCTTCGCTATCACCTTATTAGAGCATGTGAAACGATGCAAATGGAAGACGAAATTTCCCATCAAAACAAAGAGGTACCACTGGCTAAAGAACGCAATTATCTCATGGCATTATTCATGTTATTGATTTAAAACTTAGTTAAAACTTCCATGCCACTTTCCTGCAGTACAAATTATAAATGTTCGTATCGGTTCAATATCAGGTTCAACGTATCTTATTTTGGGTTCCCATTATTGTTGTTCTATATGTTTTTATTTGTGATAAAATAGCAATATATAGGTCAAGTGCTAAGTCAGAAAATTATTTTTGTTTATTTATGAAATCCAGTCGAGCAAAACTTGATCGTTAATGTTTTATACAATTTCTAGTTTTAGAAAAAATTAAACTAGAAAATAAAAATTAATTATAAATGTTTACGTAGTTCTGAAATATTTGATAAAGAAGAAACCTCGGAGATCTTTATGTGACACTAACTTTTTGCGGTGTATAATATAGCGAGTTTAAGCATTGGGCTGTGATACATTATTTTACCGGCGAAAGAGTGATACAGCGACAAACCGCTATTTGTCGTTGGCGGGCCGGACATAAATCACGCACCCCTCGGGTGGGACGACGTCGGCAGACACGCTGGCACCTACCGATCGTCATGTCCCCGTTCGTTCCGACTACACTAACAATACTCCCTACAATATTGTAAACCCATGTAATTTATTTTTATTCAATTCAAAAAACAATTAAAAGTAATGCTCCTTCTAAATACAGTTGTTTATATATTATCATAAATAACTAGATTTAATAAATCATATCTTTGCAATTTACTTCTTCATATTTTTAACATTAAGATACGTAAAACGATACCGAATATTGCGCGGAATGGAATGTTTCATGAAGTCAATTTTGTAATTAACTCTGGTGATACACAATTATTTAACGAGCTTCGTAAATTCAAGGTACATGTGATGAAACGTTGTTCAAGTAACGACAATATAATAATAATGATATCCAAAGTAGGTACGAGATTAAATCACGCCCACAAACATACTAAAATTGTCATAAAGTGCAAGTTTCCTCTGATCTGGTCCAACCCATCTCACCAAGTTATTCTATAAAAACTTTTATTGTGAACAAACATGTTTACCATCCTCCCTGAACGGTCTCTAACGTCTTTCTTATTTCAGAATCCATGTACCCGAGATTCGCGGAGCCGATACCGAATGTCACAGTCACTGTCGGCAGGGACGCTTTGCTGGCGTGCGTCGTAGATAACCTACGGGGATTTAAGGTGAGCAAAGGAGGAAAAGCACCGTACTTGTTTCTAAGACAATTTTACGCTAGCCTCAATAGCATTTACCTTCTCAATGAGTACTTAAGAAAATCTAATCTAATCCAATCAAGCGGAACGAAAGCAAAAAATAATACAATTAGCTTATTCTATAACATTTATTATACGTAATTATTTGAGACAGAACTTTTGGCAGAACTATTCAGTTAGATTAAGATATAGGCGGGTTTCCGATTTAATCAGATGTTTCGTAACGCAAGTGATTTTGTTTATTGAGTTTTCAAAACAATATGAAGGTACGTAATTGTTAATTAGATTAGTGAGTCACGAAAACCTAAATGTTACTCGAAGATGATAGCTGTGCCCCTAGGTAAAAATGCTGCATGCATTCTAACGTATCACAATAAAACAATAAGCACTATTATTATTACATTTTGATGATTTTCATCGCATTATTTATGTAAAGAACTGTACATAATTTAGGTGGCCTGGGTGCGAATGGATACGCAAACCATATTAAGCATACACCACAACATAATAACGCAGAACACACGCATCAGTCTGTCGTACAACGACCACCGCTCTTGGTATCTTCATATAAAGGCCGTGCAAGAGGTGGACCGCGGCTGGTACATGTGTCAGGTCAACACGGACCCCATGCGTTCTCGCAAGGGTTATCTGCAAGTTGTAGGTTGGTATCATAAAGAATAATAACTATAATAATCAGCAGCATCTAAATCAGCCTTTTGATTATTTTATCATAACAAAGGCATTTCTGTATTTGTCTAATTTGGAATCAGATAGCAGAGTGTGGAACTGTCCTAAGAGTGTGGAATTTAAGACACTTCTTCGCTAAAACTTCAATTTTACTCTAATTTTACTCAATTCATTAAATCATCAATATATATACAAAAATGTATCAAATGACATCAAAATTGGACTTATTCTGTTGTATAACCAACATGATTCTATTCCTTACTAATGGTAGAGGCGTAGCAAGATATAAAGTGATTGTTTTTGTTATCATTAGTGCCGCCATCAATCATTGACAACATGACATCTACGGATATGGTGGTACGTGAAGGTTCCGACGTAACCTTGGTGTGCCGCGCGTCGGGCTACCCGGAGCCTTACGTCATGTGGAGACGCGAGGATGGGCAAGACTTCAACTACAACGGCGAATCTGGTAAGCATGGCGATACGTCCGTACTGGGCTGCATTTTTTTCTTTATCGTCACCTACACCTAAATTTCTCATACCATAATACTATTTTAGGTGAATAAATATAGACTACAATTGATATTCGGTTTATGTTGTTGAAACATTTTATTTTTGTTCAAATCAAAAACATAAAAATCATAAACAAACGAAGGACTGGGACAAAAACAAATAAAGATATATATCATATTTCGCTAATGACACAAAATAAATAAAAACCGAATTTCATAATAAAAATTGACCTTATATTATTCTTATACAAGATTCGTATAAAAAATCGTGTCTGATGTTTTCTCAGAGAAATGAAATTCGCCTTCGTCGAAATGCTTTGAACTCGGGATGAAAGCAGAATAGCAATGGGATCATTGTGTCCACATGTCTAATTTAATATACCACACATCACATTGTTGTCATTCAACGTACCGAATATTATATTTCATAAACAAGATTATGAAAAAAACACGTTGCATAATATAAATGCACACGAAACCTAACTTTCTTAAAGTTTATTCACTGTCGCTTTGTTTTCACCTTATCGATTTGTTCATTACATATTTCTATACCGATAACAAAATATATTCAACCTAATGAATCATGCAGTGCTATTTGAGCAATATAATATTATCTTACATAGATTTTATTTAAATAAGGAACATTACCAAAGTACAGATTTTATTTAGCCAATAAAGTAACAAACAACAAACCGGGCAACAAACAACTTAACGCTACAACATAGTTAACGTACTCCTTACATCGTACTCAGTAATTTCTGCCTACCCCGTTTGGGTCTGGCGTGATGGTATAGTACTAGTGGTAATAAATTACTCATGACCGAATAAAGAATTCAATTACTAATAATTTAATATGATTGTCTGTTACCAGTCAGCGTGGTGGACGGCGAGACGCTCACGATAACAAAGGTGTCACGACTGCATATGGGCGCGTACTTATGTATAGCGTCCAACGGAGTGCCACCATCGATTAGCAAACGCATCATGCTCATGGTTCAGTGTGAGTATTATCTGGGATTACGCAGCCTTGAACGGGTAACGTCTAAGTAGATAATTATCAATTGAAGTTAACTGACGTGGAAAAGGACGTCGTAGTACGGGAGGTTTATACGCTACTTCACTTTACTATTACCCTCGCTCTACTCTTTACTCTACTTTACATTCTAATCTTGCTTACAGTTCCATGGTTTCCAAAATAATTGTCTCTGCTATATGTACGGTACTAGCTAGTATCATAACAATCATCCATCTCACCTTAAACACATTTAAAAAAAAAAATAAAAAATAACTGCCAATACGCAATAGAGAAACGCGGTCGTATATTATTCATTAAAAAAAAAAAAATTAAAGAGTACTGTATATTGGCAATTTCCATTTTTTTTTTTAATTTCTTATCAAGATTTCTTAGGATTTAATATGGGCGTCGCGGAAACGAATTATCTATTGCGAATTGAGAGTTGAAAGATTCCTGTAGAGTTGAAACTTGAACGTTTATCTTATATGCATTAAAAAATTAAATGTATTAGGATCTAGATTTCATATGAGAGGAAAGAACATAGCATATCAAAATTTTAAATGTAAATATCAATATGTTGTTGGTATTTTCAAATTACATTTCATTTTTTTTAAACTGTTATTTCTGGAAAGCAATTGGAGCACATGTACCGTTACTACTAACAAAACGATATATATGTAAATTTCCCTACTTTAAAACAACCAATACATGTATTCGTTGCCAGCTTACAGCCCTATAAAAACAAGGATCCTCTCCACTACGATCACGTAACCGAACCTCGATTCCCATTTTGCTAGATCGGTTGCATAATATGAAATTTCACGCTATTGTGATATATTCCGACGTAATCGGCTTCCATATTATTATAGTCGTCTACAATCGTAAAACTGGGGTGAATTCACACAGCTCAGTAATATGGACAACGTCGTCACTAGCGCTCTGAGGCATGATAAATATGGCATTATTACGACTTAGTCCTCACAAGTTATAAATTTCCGTTTATATATTTCAGATTGTACTTGATTCTAGCTGAAAACTGAGTTTATATATAAATAGAGATACATACATAGCAATTTCTTTATTGTAAATTTAAAACAAATTTTAATGGAGTACTAAATAATTCCAAATACCTAGTTTAATTTTTACAATGAGGCTAATGAAGACTCCAACTTATTTGAACACTAATTTAATTAATAATGAAAGTAAGTTTATTCTTTCTTGAAATCAAATAAATTTAGCAGTAAAGTTTATAATTTTATTGAGACACATTAGTATACGGGCGACTTATCGCCTACAGTCGCCGATAAGTAAGAAAACGCAAGAATATTGCCTTTCTAGAAGAATTCTGTTTGCTCTCTTCTTGAATAACCCGTAGTTTAGCGTAATGGAATTACAAATAGACACTTATTCCACCGCTCGCACGTTAGATCAAAAAGATGCTAATTTGTATGTAAATGTATTCTATTGGTCATATAAATGCAATTCAATTGCAGGCCGGTGGCAAGCAATCAACATAATAGGAATAATGATTTATTTAAATAGAGTTTAAAAGTATTGACTCTCCCGCAGATTAATTATAAAATTCAATTCCTATTTAAAACGTACCTACTCCATCATGAAAATCATTTCAACAGTGTATCTTTTGATATAGCAGTACCAGAACATGAAACAAAATTTAATGAACAACTCAATGAAATCCTTCACAAGTCAGATTTCTAATGACAGAGGGTCATAATTGTCCAACAGTTCTTTTGGGAACGTTTTATGACAGAAATAATGGAGTGGATTTTCATTTCCTCTTCTATTCCTTTCATCGAGATAATGAATTACTGACCCTAAGTCTACGCAGGTTGTGGGTATCTTTACAAGGTTGTGATCATTTGAATGTTGGAATAATGGTTTTAGCGCATATTATGAAAACAAAGATTATAATATGGAGGTACGTAAGAAAATACTACCATAAAGTAACAAGTACAACATACATATAATATTAATGATTAACAAGATTTTTGTTTAGCTCGTAGAACCATTTTAGTAACATGAGAACATTTGCATTGTACATCAATTCAAAAGCTATTAACCCAAAGCCGTATTACAAACCAGTTCCGCCGATGCTGTCGATACCCAATCAGCTGGAAGGCGCATACATCGGACAAGACGTCACGCTCGAGTGCCACACGGAGGCGTACCCGTCCTCAATCAATTACTGGACCACAGACAGAGGAGATATGATCATTTCCGGTGAGATTAACAACACTTATTTTCCTTATGCCATAACACCTCCCACACTAATTAAGAATTGCCATAGTAACACGTTGCGGCCGCTTAGTAATGTTCTACAACTGAGTCGGATTTAATCGCAGAGGCCGTAATTAACCTATATATGCCCAGAAAGCTTTAGATCTACGATTTGTGTGAATTTTACATTTGTTGATCCTAAAAGATTATATTCATAGGTTTAATAGGTACGTATTATATCCGTCATTAATTTTCAGGTAGTGCTATTGAAAATTGTTTTATTTCGCTAATTCGGACACGGTACAGAAAGACAAAATATTCGATTGAGATAAAACTCACCTTTTTGTAGAGATATATTAAATAAATATACATAGTTGTTACGAACATCGTGTAGGAAACACAATAAAACCATCATAGATAATACCTACAGCTGAAGCACATTTGTCAAACTCGCTTAAATAACATGTGTAGCTGTCTGGTGTAGCATCGTACGATTCTATCATTGATTTATGACTTGATAATGAAAATAGTTTCCTTGTGTAGGGACTACGGAGGCATTGGAAAGTAACAAATGCGACTGTTCGTGCGCGAATACCGAACAGTTTTAAAATGAAATGCTGTCTACTTTCACATTGTCTGGAACGAGATTGATAAATAATTCAAACATTCGATATTGCTGTGATATATAGCGATGTCATAATTTTCATGAGGCTTCTTGAAAGTATTTTGTAAGGATGGTTTCACATTCACGTGGCATTTCAATTATGATTATTGGAATAAACTTGAACAATAAAATGTTATATATACTCGTATATATATTTTACAAAGTTGTTATACACATTATTAATATACAAGTGATTATTTTCTCTAGAAAGTAGTCACACAGTTGTATATGGCCATGAGTAAACCGTATTTCCTCTTCGTAATGTATTTTGATTGATGGAAAACTTATACACAATGTAAAAGTATGAAAATCATATTTCACATCGAAGTAAACTACGGGAAATATTATTTTGATCAAATCCTCTTTGTGTGCTTCATATAAGTCCAATATCATAGAAACTAAAAAATAGACACACAGGTTTTATATTTAAGTAGAAATGGAAATTGTAGGTGGCAAGTACGAAGCGTTTCCAGTGGACAGCGGCTACAATAAGTTTATGATGCTCAAAATACGCAACATCACGAAGGATGACTTTGGCTTCTATAAATGTATTGCCAAGAATTCTCTCGGGGAAACAGACGGCATTATTAAACTTGACGGTAAATATTACACGTTTTCTTTCTATTTTCTATATGACCTTTGTATATTCTTAGACTTTTCTCTCGAAAGAAAGGCTCGAAATATACATTATTCTCTACAAAATGTCAGCTTTTTTCGCTGTGTAGATTTGATGGATTTTCATTAGCAAAGCTAATATATATTCCTTCTGCTAAATATAATTATTGGCATTGTTATATTTTTGGTTGAATACAAAATGCGTGCGTCGTAATTAAATAAAAATTATTTAATAGGAACCTTAATATATTTTTGTTCAAGTTCTTTGAACCTATCACGAAGTATCCTTCAAAAACAGAGTTAAACAAAAATCAGTTAATTTGAGTGCGCGTCGTTATTACATATCAAATACTCGTATGTAGCTGACGACGATAAATCACAACCGTATACATAATATATTAATCTGTAACGACCAGCCCGTGATATTGAACACGAACATCATCTTCCATTTGATTCTAAAAAGCGAACCATTTGAAAGCATGTGTAAGTAATTCCAATAATTGCTACTTCGCCGAATGGACTTTATACAAACAGTCCACCGAAAAATTTTTCAGAAAGAAATGATACGTATATATGTACTTATATTGTGTAAGTGAACATTGGTTCGGACTGAAAATCGACTTTAGAATATCACAATACTTCCTATTTTCCCTTTAGCTCTATAAGAACCACAAAAATGGATGTATCAAAAAAACCATTTTCTGTTACTAATAGTCAGTATTCTTACAGAAATTCCTGCACCACCAACAGCATTTACATCTACCCAAAAGTCTATATTGGACAATCAAACAATACGAAAGAAAGGTACTTCTTTACTTCACTTTCTACAAACCCATAATCTGTAAATATGTATTTTTTCTATTTGTACATGAAATAAATTTATTTAAGCACAATCGTATGTTAGAATTCAATAAAAATACTCCAAAATAGAATTTACAATTTTGGCCTGTGCTTTTTCTGTTCTTTGGATAAAAAAAATGAAATTAGTATAATATACATATGTGGCAATAATAACAAAGTTAATAGCAATTTTATCTTTTATCAAGCAGGTCAACTTCAAATAGTTCAAACGAATGACGCCCTCAGCTCCAATTTTCAAGGTGAAGCATTCGGTGAACAAATAAGAGAATTTGGTAACGTATACTAATAAACGCACATACATGCATTACATCAGATTTTATAAACATTAGCTTGCAATGAAATCGAGATAAACAGAAGTAAATTATCTACAATCTTATGTTTATATTTCATTGTCTCGCCATGGTGGTAACCAACGTATGTACTCAATACGTCTAAGGCATAAATAAAGTTTTTGAGCATTGTTTATATTATGATGACAAATGTCTGAAATCGATGAAATATGTTAATGGTTAACTTACCTATAACTACTGGTTAAAATACATATAGAATAATTAATATAATTTTCCTTTTCTTTTCACGTAAACCTTAACTCCATTAGTAAAAAAGCTTTCATTTATTTATTAATCTATTTATTTCCTCTTTATCACACCATGATAAATACGTTGTGCAAAAGACGGACTTAATGCTAATAGCATTTTCTGACAGTCTACATTTGGGTCAAGCAGATATATAACGATATTGTAAAATTCATAATAATGTCTAATAACGTTAAGGTCTTTTAATTTCAGATTTCGACGCAGATGAAAATTCAGTGGATTCATTGAAATTACACTCGACATTATTTTTTATACTTCTATATCATTTTGTGGTGAATGTAGGCTGGTATTCGCTTCCTTGATAATTGCAAAGTTAAAACTGATATTCCTTTATTAATCATGCTCTCTTTTAGCATTTTTTAAAATATGGTTATGTTATTATGCTGGACAGACAATAAAAACAACATCATTCGAAACAAAGACGAAATAGGTTATGATTTTAACGCAGTAATTTAACTAAGTTCTAACTATGAAAAAGCTCAAAAAGCGTTATAAACTTTAGGAATGGATTTTCGCCTCTCATTTGATTTAATACATTCCAGTAAATTGTGTTTTCTAATTTATTAACATAAAGTGAACGAAACCAAAGCAATATTAGTTTTAAAACGTAATCTGTATTTTGTTACTTTATTTTTACTTAATTTGACAATTAGCGAGGTATACGCTATTTTCGCTAATATCCCGGAAACACATTCATATAAAACTATACCATATATTTGTAGAAGGAGATTCATAATCTTTTGAAAGTAACCTTGCAATGAAACTAAAGCACCAGTAATCCGTACAATGCAGATGAAACTTTTTTATTACATCGTTCATAGAATGAATTTGCACAGTGTATCTCCAAACTTTTTATTAGCAAATATTCGTACCGTTTCATTTATCACGTTTGTTTGTTACCAGAATATTTGCCTATAATTAGAGACGTAAATCGTATTAAATACATAAAAACTTAAAGAAGACATTGGATTAATTTACGAATAATCAAAATAAGTTTACAATTAGTTGCTCAATGTATGTATACGAATGCGGTTGATACTCGAATTTGACTTTATCCTCACTCGGATTAATGTAGGTAATTATTATGACTTTGTCAAGGCGTATGCCTCGCTTGTCCTATTTAAATCCCGCCTTTCACTGTCCAACCACGATAAGCTTGCTGGAAAAGCTGTAAAAGGGCTAAAAGAAAAGAGAATTAACTCACCTAATATGCAGCAAGCCATCATTAATAAACAGCTTACCATTAGTTTAGAAAAATTACATTGTGCAGATGTAATAAATAACTCGTGCAACATATGCGAAGTATCTCGGTACAATGAAATAAGTGTTTAAATATTCTTACATCGGCTGTATTTCTTTCATTTTACGATAACAAATCTTTAATTTTATATGTACTTCACAGTTTCTTTTTTGTATAGTAGTATTAATATTTATCTGAATTCAATAATATGATTATCAATATTATAGACCAGATTTCCGTAGATATTTACCGTGTACATTAATTTTGTAAGGCAATGGCTGTTTAGATAGTTAGTTTTTAGTAACCATAATAAACATATGAAATGATAACGTTACCTACTCGTGAATTATTATTTAGACACATTGTAAAATATATAAACGATTTGTGCTTAGGTAGAGCTCTATTGTTTAGACTAGAAACAATATATTTTTGTATAATTTACTTGCAATACAACAGATTTAAACATAACTTTGTTAATATTACAAGAAAATTGTTTCTGGTTCCTTTTTATTTCTGTTCATCACATTGTAGCCGTTTACTTGTTTATTCATTTACTTATTTGTCAATTGATATAGAAATTGTGTTTGCACAGGCGCCTAATATATTTTCTGTTGACATTAAAAATGTTTGTACCGCTTCCAGGCGTAAATAAAGTAAAAGTGATTACCTCAATTATAACATTGATTAGATTTTACGTAAAAAAAAGGGTCGTATCAACGAGACTACAATTTTTTTATTATTAAATTTGTAAGATTTTAAATGCGCTATGTATGTTATAGAAATTAGAGAATAGGCAAATAGGTCCTTTTTGTAATTACCTGCTATGGAAGGAAAATGCCAAATGAATGTGTAAAATAAAACAATGCTTCAATACTAATAAAACAATCTTTTATTTTTCGGTACCTTTATGAAAATAATCATTTGAATTACTGTTTGCTTATAAAATATCTAGTGCACTTTTGGATTTCCATAACATTATCCAATATATTCAGTTTTATAGAGAACAGAAAAATTGGTATGTTTCAATGCTTTTATTAGGAACCGGATGGACTTACGATTATTGTTGTAATATAATACAGTACCATAAAGTCTTGCATATTACCTAGATATATTTGTATCTTAAGTTGTATTATTGTGTATCACTGTCACAAAACAGTGAATGTAATTGGAAATAACTAACTAGTAACTGAAACAAATAACTACTTTTAAAACCATATGCGCGGACTGTTATAGAACCAGTCAAATCTAGGATAAACTCGAGTCAACAAACTAACAGTACATTGTATTGTAAGTAACTTTTAATTGAAATGCAGCTGACCAATCAAAACTTATGTTCAGATAGTTAAAAAATTTCCAGCTGAAAAGATTTTTCGTAGAGATTTTTTATTATATAATAGCGCCTACAGAAAATCTGAATATAACCTAGTTTCCCAAAAGAATCAATAGAGAATTTGTATTTGTAAATAAATTTTCTTTCGTAAACATTATCTACGAATGGAATAATTTATGAAGAACATTAAGCAAATATACTGTCCTATATAAGATAAGATACGATTAGATCACAGATATTTATAAATATGACAATGAGAAAAGGATAGATTTTTTTGATTATATTTTAGGCAATATTTGTTTTCCAATTGACTGTACTCGCAAACTCAATATTTCTAGGAATAATTGAATAGAAGAAAGGGCTCCACTCACAATGAGAAGGGTTAAGCTCATCGTTTACCACGCTGCCCAAGTGCGACTTGACAGATTTTGTATTCCAATTTACTTATTCACATATTTTACTTCTTTCAAGTTCTCCGAAACTCAAATTTTCGAGAATAATCGGTATATAATATATGTATATTAAAATTCAAGTGTCTGAACTGTCAATGAGATCATTACTATCAACAATAGAATATAAGATAATAAATGTATATTGTAGCCCAAATTCGATTATAGAGGTAAGTACGTGCACTATAAATTAATATGGACATTGCAACTTTCGTAAATATTGAATTTAGGTACAATGCTATTTTATAATTTAACAGCTTCTTTTTTCGTTGTTTGCTCAAATACGTATTAAAACATAATTGATTATCTTTAATAATAGACTTAGGATGGTTTTACGAGACTAACAAAACATTTTCTATATCTATTACACTTGCAAAAACACTAATACCACTATCACGACTGTCGGGTTGATTTGATTCAGTACTAGCCAAAAATGATTGAGGAAGTAACGTATGATACTAGAATCATGCCAACGATGAATAATAAAATTTCCTAAATTCTAAACATATTATATAAAACCACGAATAAGAATCATTTTCTCGCTCATGTTTAAAACAATGTGCAGTAACTGTTAGTCCAATATAAATATTAAGTAAAATTTGGCAATGCGTCGCATTTCTTACAAGTGGGTCATTCATTGTGAGACCGTCCCCGATAAAATTTTCAGATGGAAAATGTACGGAATTCATTACAACTCATTTGGTGCACTAAATTATATACGGTTTATTATACCTCTAGTTCGGCACCCGTGTATCGCGCCGTGAAACTGAATGGGGACTAGAACCGCCATTTCCATTAATATGTAACGAAGAACAATCTCAGTGCATTGCCCTTTATTGTCCCGACCAAATCGATACGTTACTTAGTAATTTAACGTATACTACTTTTGCTCTGGTGAATTTCCAATCGCACAGGAGCGTAAGCGAAACGTAAGAGCCTAAGAAAGGGTAAACATCATACATTTTACATCACAAATGCGTCTTTGTGCGAAAGGCGCTATGAGCGGTCCTCGAATCGTTTTCGGTGAAAGGTGTAATATGGAAAGAAACATAAACCTTTTTTCTTTCCAATTATCGGCCAGATTCAACGTTCACCCATAGGTAGATATTGCTTTTACGGCGCTGTTTGTTGTGTGTTGAATAAAGGAAATATTCAATAAGCAGCATGTAAGTTAGCAGGCACGATAATACGGACAATCATTACAGTAAGATTGTGAAGATGTTCATCTACGCCCTCGTTCCCCCACCCCCAACCCTAATTAAGACATCCGTCGCAATTATATTACTGGTCACTTTTTTCATTGTACAAAATGCATTCGATATTCAGTTGTAAATACAAAACGTTACCTGGATGTGGCTATCTAAATAAACGGGATCGTTTGTTTGTGTTTGTTATATACCTACATAATGTTTTTATTTGTTTATACGGGATACCGGCCTGTCACTACAAACACATTTCCATGAATGGAAAATTACCTTATCTCGACCTTGCATTTAGATGTCGATAACCTCATTAACACTAAATTATTTTGTTCCAAATAGCAAATAGTTAATGTAGGCAAATAGTAAAAATATCATTAGAGCGATCGTGGGTAAGATATTAGATACTACACTCCACTAACAATACTGAAATACTGATACATGTATGTAGGTATGTAAATGAAAACTTTCAATTTGTGATTTAATCCGTTTCATATCTTTGCTGCTCAGTCAACATCGCTTGAATTCCTCCGTCCAATTTGACATCTCTTTGTACACTCATAAACCATTGGAGCTCCTTGCCCAGCGGTGGAACAATAAAAAGGGTTGAAAAAATGTACACTCATTATGATATCATCCGACCTATTCTAACATAGTCCTCAAATGTTCCAACAAGTCATTGTGTGGTCACTAGTAAGAATTTAGTCAGTTTAGAGATTAGTGTGTTACTTCTAAATCATATCAATTACACTTCACATGAACAAAATATCACTATAACTAGAGTAAGCTAAGCAAAGCCAGGAGTGTTCGTTTGTGTAGGTAATAATGATAATAGAATTTGTTCTTTTAATAGCGCATAGGTATCATAAAGGAACACTTATAAAGTATCCGAGATATCAACTCGCATTTATTCGATAGAAGCGCTAGTCTGTGACAAACACGCTTATGGGCCGTATTTATTGTTCATAAACAGCAAATTTAAATAAATAAATTGTATAAATAGGTGAAAATGTTAACCAACGAGCTTTATGTTTACGGTAATCAAAATGTGCAGATACCGGCACATTTAAATTTTGGTAAATACATGCTGGAACAATTCCGGAAGATGAACAATGAAATTGCATTGGTAAGGATATTTTTATTTACCTAAATAACATAATTGTATTTAATCGGTATTGTGAAACGTTTGTTTTGAAACAGAATTTATTACGGAAGAACATGGGTTGTACCGAAAGAGAAAGTGACGTTAATGATATTCTATTGTTCATTTAATATTATTAAACGCTTAAAACATGATTCACAAGATTATATCTTCACATTGTTCAGGAAAACGCCGAGACCAGAGAGAAGCTTAAGTACAGAGAATTAACGCAATACGCAGTCAATTTGGCCACGTCGCTTATAAAATTGGGCGTCCAAAGAGGTGACATTGTGGCGGTTGGATCGGAAAAACGCAATACGTTCATTCCAACGGTGCTTGCTATCGTATTCACCGGGGCAACGTATACGCCGTACGATTTGAATAGCGGTAGAGGTGCGAACTCGTAATATCTTTTGGCGTACCCCGTATAAATCCATTTATTGTCCAGGTTTAACATAAATTATTCTTTCCAGCCGTTTTAAGGCATAAATTGTCGATAACACAGCCAAAGTACTTCATTTGTTCAAAACATTTTTGGGAAATGAATAGCGATGTACTTAACAGTTTCGACTGCGTCAAAACCTATATAACGCTTGATGATGCACCGACGACAGCCATTTCCGTTAAAACTCTGATTTCAAAGGACATTGATGTGAACAGATTTGAACCGGCGACTGTCGATGGGCAGAACGATATAGCCTTCATTCTCTATTCCTCTGGAACCACAGGCATGCCAAAAGGAGTATGCTTAACACATTTAAATTGTATTTTGAATAGCTTATGGGACGAGTGAGTTATACATTTTCGTAATTATTAAACTTTAAATTAATATAACTCAACAAATACAAGAAAAAATGTCAGGGTTGGAAACTGGGTGATGATTTTTAATGCCTTTTTTACACTCATAATTTCCTTATGTGACGCTTTTTGTAGATACAAAGATGAATCTTTAAAAACCGTTTTCGTTTTCGGTGAATGGTATCACAACTACGATACTTTTATGACGTACAAGTTTTTATCGGCTGGAAGAAAAGTTGTTTATGTAAATAATCCTATCCACGATACGGTCTTGCGATGCCTTCAAGATTGTCAAGTAAGTCATATAGACTAAATATCTACAACTATTCTATTTAAAAGTCACATTTTGTAGACAATGCAAGACCTAAATTATTGTATTTGAATATCAGATTTGCATTTACAAATTGACATACTCATAACACGAATCTGAAAGATTAATCACATTTTGTATTATTCCATTTGTTTTTATAATAATAACAATATACCGTCGTGATGAACTAGAAACGTTAAACAACTACTCGTGTACGAACAAGGTTATGTAAGCGGCGGCCCTGAGAGCTTACAAGAAATGTAACACCGAGCTGACAACCTATCAGATGACTAACAACGGCAGTACGTTACGATGAAAGGCGAACTAGCCCCTATACGAACATTGATTATTCTCAGTATGTCAAACACACTGGCGCTAAGAAAATTGCCGTATTAGAGGAGAGCTGCCCAGACAGGATCTGTTATTAATCTTATCGGTCTTATAAACGTGCATTAACTTATATAAGTAAGCGCAAAACTGCGTGCAAATAATTAAAAACTAAACAGTTTTTAAATCTGACTTTAGCGGATGTACGTTACGTAATATACGTTTTTAAGTTCTTGTTTACACACTAATAGTTTATAAATTGTTGCATAAATATAAAGTGGTGTTAAAAAAGAATATGAAAGACCGACAATACTTTAACAATAGATTTTATCTTTAGGTGAACATAGCTATGGTTGTTCCATCTCAAGTTGGGTATATGTCTAAAGCAGAAAACATGGAGCAGTATGACCTGGAATCTCTCAGAATCATTTACTCGCGCTCATCGCCCCTTCACAGCAAAACTGTACAAAGACTGAAGCAGAGGTGAGTCACTGATAGTTATTCCAT